>CM070835.1:6982112-7197112 GCA_036326025.1 Chrosomus eos
TAAAGGTATAGGAGGTTAATTTCAAATAAGAGCTATTATTACATGCACTTACCTCCCTATGGTCTCTGGGAAACCGTACAGTCATTTCCAACATAAAATGAGGGTTAATTGAACACAAACTTATTCATTTGGATGCATTAATAGGTGTGCATTACTTTTAAGGCAAAATTGGCAATGCACGGTGACAAAGAATAATGTACCCACTGTCTTTGACAACTATTCCTCTCTCCCTTTCTCCATGTGAGCATGTGTGTGTAGGTGTCATTTAAGTGTGCGCGCCTTGGGAAAGTTCAGCTCTATATACTGGATATGTACTTATCCTAAATATTGTTTGACCTTCCCAGCTCGAGGCCATTACTCTCCACGGAGTCGCGCGCAGATGGATTTTTCATTGCATTAATCCTCCAGATCAGGTGGGTTTTGTCAAAGTGTTAAACTTTAATACTTTGGGTCATTTATCTTTACAGAAAAAGCGGGGCTCTGTCAGCGAGCAGACGAGCTATTTCCTCATTGTGGAGCAGAGCAGGAGAGGGCAGGAGCTGATCACTGCTTAATCAAACCCGCATGCGGGAGAAACTACACCTCTCCGGAGAGCTGCTTCACCACACACGGTACCTACAGCCTACACTGCGTGTTTGTGGACGCACACAGACACTCTCCTCGTAAAATGCAACACGGATGCTCATTCATTACTCTCCCATCTCTACACACACTTTAGAACACCAATCTTCAATGCATCAATGCATGTTTCTGCTCTGCAGTATATTACAGTATTACAGTATATAGCTCGTCATTTATTATTATAGGCCTAGGTGACATTTTGGTCTTAGAAATTGTTGTGTAGTTATGTTTATTTCATTTTACAAATTTACAAAACGTTTAAATCTTTTTCTACAAAGAGTTAATTAATATTTTCTATGTACTTTGAAATGCACGTGAGTGTACAAAGTGTAAAAAAAAATTATTCTCATAAAAAGCTAAAAATATACATTTGTAAAAAAAAAACTAATGATCTTTAAACAGGCATGGAGGCAAAAAAAAAAAATATTAAAATGTGTTTAAACAGTGTAGCTTGATTGCTTATTTAATGAATAATAGTAAATGTAAAATAATAATGAAAAAAACATCTAATGAGATTTCTACAGTTTCCACACCACTCCACAATACACAATATATATATATTGTTTTTGTTTATTGTTAATAATATTTTATTATATATTTTTATATTTTGAATAACTTTATACATCCAGGTAAATAAAAAAAGTATCATTCCATTCATTCATATACTGACTTGAATCACCAAAATATTTAAATTACTGATTGTCTGCCAATAGATAATGGTTAGCCTATATATTACTGTCATGATTATCGTTGTCAAAAACAAACACAGCTAAATCCATTTTAATGGAATATTCTCTAGAATATAGGTGTTACAATATGAAGCAGTTTTAGGGTTTCCTTCAGTGTTGAGAATAACTTATTTGTGAAGAATATATAGGCTAGCTTATTTGTGTTGATGTGTAATTTTGCCAACTTCAGGATGACACAATTCATCGTCGATAAGCTGTGCTGTATCTGCTGTGCATGTTGTGCATGTGACAAATTCAACTTTAAACCTTGACCTTTGGTCCTCTCGGGGTTTGTGATGATGATTCAGTCCTCGCCCCAGTGGTCGCGGCCAGAACTGCGGTGATGGATTCAGCTGGAGTTCCCACGGATCAGCGTGCTCTTGTGATAGCATTTATCTTCATAAGCGCTGATATGCACCCGGAGTGCACTCCAAATTAAATCCCTCTTTTAAAAGCGCACGGTGCTTCTCAGGGAACTACATAAATCGTGTCTGATGTTGCTCCTCCGGTTACACGCGCCATAATCATCTGATGATGATCACTTATTTCCATTCCAGAGAGCATTCAGCACGACATAGAGTCATGAACACATCTCTTCCTCTTAACTGCAGATTCATTTGTAAATGTACATATAAAAAATGCCATTCATACAGGAAAGGACACCAATATGACGGGCATGATTACATTTTTTTTAATCAAAGTCACTTAGATTTTTTTTTTTAGCTACATTTTTTTTTTTTATTATTTAAAAAAAAAGTCTAGTTTGTGGAATAATACATTTAGGCCTGTTAAAATATTACAATGAAGTATACCTCACAAAGTAAAATATTATTTTGACATTGTTTTCTCGTTTTTTTTCCCACAAAATCAATGTGAGTGTGTTAAAATCAGCATGTATGAAACCATTTCATTCATTGTAACCAAATTCATTGTAGGCTATTTATTAAAACACACGTAGGCTATTCATTCTAAAACTTTTTAAAAACTTGTTTTACTATTTTTTATTATTAATAAATAATCGTTACATTGTTTAAATCCACGTGTATTTTTATATTATATAAAAAATTATATAATTAGTATTTTTTTTCTTGATTCGTTAAACCTTTTTGTTTCTTTTTTTGCAGAAATATGAAACGAACTTAAATAGGCCTACTAAATATTACTTAGCAAATCCGTTCATATTCGTTTCTATCCATACCGAGAATTTGTCATTGGCCCACATTCAGTTACATTTATTAATTTATAACTATTTAGTATAAATACAATATAAAATATATAGCCCATATATTTGTATAGGCATAGGGGCATTAATTATAGTCCAAGGCGCGTGCGTGTGTGTGTGTGTGTTGTGTGTGTGTGTGTGTGTGTGTGTGTGTGTGTGTGTGTGTGTGTGTGTGTGTGTGTGTGTGTGTGTGTGTGTGTGTGTGTGCGTGCGTGCGTGCGTGCGTGCGTGCGTGCGTGCGTGCGTGCGTGCGTGCGTGTCGTGCGTGCGTGTGGGGTGGATGAGAGAAATCGAGAAACAGGGCGATTGTGTTGTCTGCATGCTTCAGATTAAATAAAAGAAAACAGACACGTGATAGTCGAATGTAGATTTTCTTTAACAATATTTTTTTTCCTTTTTAAAAAACTTATGAACAATAGTATTACTACAACAATTTTAAAGTTGTACTGTATATGTTTGGAATCCATCTAATAATAATACAATTATATTATTATTATTATTAGTGTCTTTTTTTATGTGGTTTGCATTTGAAAAACTGCATTCACGTCGTTTTGCTAATACTTTCTCTTTTATTTTTTTAAGTTATAAATTAACAAAATATTTGCACATACATTTGACTACTTACTAAACCACTACCATACGTTCTCTCTACAACTTTACTAATAATGATGAACAACGAATCCATTCGTAATCATGTTGTAGAACAGCTTGCACTTACACTCTGTTATTGTTATCGTGATTAATTAAATGATGTACAAAATGTGTAATCCTCAAACGTTTGATTCTATTCCGTGAATAAAAACAAATGTGGAATTTAAATGTAACAATCTGAAATGAGTCTTCACACACGGAGGCTCTGGCAGTGTGGCACAGTGGCAGTGCCATGGACTGGAACACATAGCGGCTCTGTTTTGGCTTCTGCTCATTGGACGCTCAGACGCAGATGTGCGTAATTGCGCGTGTCCATCAGTGAAGTGTGTTGGGGTGTCAACCGTTCATTCAGGTGAGGAGAGAGTAGGTGGAAGGGTTCAGTGGAGATGGAATGAGAATGTCCCTATGTTAAAATGGATGTGACATGCAAAAATAGCTTAATGGACGTGGTTCTCTGTCTCGATGTATATTCGATACAATTATTTTGGATATCTATAGATTGTAGCATGTATAATTTAACAGATATGTTTTGTCCAAATGCATGCGTGCTGACAAAACCCCCCGTGCGTTTGTTTTAACCAAGTTACTGATTTATTGCACCTTTGTTCAGTGACCTATATCGAATTCCCACGCCTTGCTGATCTATCCAAATAACTGCGTTTATCAGAACTACGAATCCATTTCCTCTTGTTCACACCTTTGCTGCTCTTTTTCGGAACTCGTGGCGAAAAGCTCCATAATCCTCTCCAGGAGTCGTGCCCCTCACGGCCCGTTTTATGATTCCGAGCCGACCCCAGTGGCGCGCTGGAGGGGTGCAACACTGCTCTGCTGGGGTCAGAGCCTTTGATCCGCGCGTCCGTTTGTCCGGGCTTTGGGGCTGTTGGGGAGGGTGCGTGCGCTTTGGGGAGCCGAGGCATTTGTCATCCACAGAAAGAGAAAACATCAACAGGTACTAAATACTGCCGAACATGACACCATCAAAAGCAACATGGGATGTAAAACAGCAGGCGACTCTGACGCTTTGATTATATTGTTTTAGGAGAGAGCGGTGCCTCAATAATAATGAGGGCTGTTTGGACACCTTCGCTGCGCGCGCGCGCGCGCGCACGCGCAATTAACCTGTGACCATCAAATGTGCATGCGCCTCACCGTAATGGATTTTCGATTTTACTGCTCCTTAATTTACTTGAGCTTGTCAAATCGCAAGAAACACTCATCGATATGACATTATTAAACACAATTAACACTCATGACTACATCGATTAACTCATTACACCCACCAATAGTCCTGCGTTTCTGCAACAAATGTTAACCTCAGTTTAAATTAGCCTAGTAATTCAAGATGAATGATAAATTAAATAATGCAACAGAAATGTTTTTATGTTTTTTATGTCATCATTTAAGTTACCGATTTCCAATGAAAGACGTAAGTGTAATTTATGCAGGCTAAAATGTTTAATTAAATTATTTTTTTTATAATTATAGGCTAATATTTATTTGGTAAACTACAATAACACACTAAAATGTTGCTTTAACTTAAAAAATGCTGGATGCCTTAAAATGTAGGCTAATAAGAGATTGGTTTAATCAACAGAAACTCAAAATAGATATCTGGATCACATGAATTATCTAAGATGATTTGATGAAAGAAAAAAGTTGTGATAACAAACCAGCTTTCAAATTTCATTTGAATGTGTATATTAGCCTATATAAATATAAATATATGCTAGTTAATATAACCCATGCTATATCAATTCTGGTTGGACTGACCGTTTTTGAGAGCAACCAAACGTCAACATGATTGGTTTACAACTCAAATACCCATAATGAAGAGCGTGCATGTCAATCACACTGCGTGGATTTACAGCTTCATAGACACGAGCCCATTAACCTTTCAAACGACCACAACAATATTAGGATTTGTTTTACATAATTCTGCAATTTTTATGTATTAATCCCCTTTATTAAATTACCCTGTCTCTTAAAAAAAGCGTATCTCTTCGTATTTATGCACCCTACGTGGGTCAAACTGTGCCAAGAGGGTATTTTGGAAATAAAGTAACACCTACACAAAACACCCGATAGGTTCATCACAGTCAAATGTCACCGCTTGGCTCCACGTTAATGCGTATGTCCCCGTATCATGTTTATATAGTAGTTAGTACAGCTGTTTGAGAAGAGAGAGAGAGAGAGAGAGAAGAGAGAGAGAGAGAGAGAGAGAGAGAGAGAGAGAGAGAGAGAGAGAGAGAGAGAGAGAGAGAGAGAGAGAGAGAGAGAGAGAGAGAGAGAGAGAGAGAGAGAGAGAGAGAGAGAGAGAGAGAGAGAGAGAGAGGAGAGAGGAGAGAGAGAGATTATACAAGATTAAATAAACTTTATTTTAATATTATTAAATATGTTACATCTGTAATGTGTATACAATAATCAATCATTTGCACACCACAATTTTTATTGAGATTTCGGAATTGCATGATATAGCATTTAATCTTTTTGTTTGTACAAAATAACCAAGTCAAAAAATAATATTAAAACATATTTTATTTTCTACATAATTATACAATTATTAAATGTTCTTAGTTGCATTTATTTTTTTGCATTTATTAACTCTAAAATGGAATCATGTTTCCATTATATAATTATTCTACTAAATTCTATTCTACACAGTAAAAAAAATATTGTTGGTTTTAACTGGTTAGCTGGTTGCCTTAAAATTTTGAGTTCAATGATATATTTGAGATTGGTTTAACCAACAAAAACTCAAATAGTAGCATATGTTATCTGACATTAATATACCACATCAATTATCTAAGTGGATTTGACAAAAGAAAAAAAGTTGTGATAAATAACGAAAATATTTTTTTTTTACAGTGTATTTGTTCTATCGTTGCATAATGTGCGTTAAAAGTAATCTCGTGCACAGTAGCATTATCCCCATAAATGTTTCAGCAGCCAGAGCTCTGCCACTTCCATAAGCGAATGCCGAGGGAAGTGACGCAGGGACGGGCTGGGCGAAAATAAAACCCTGCTCCCCCTTAAGTCTTGATGATTGATGATGTCAGGTGTTCTGTTTCTAATTAACGTTTAATTTAGGCCGAAGAACCCCTTTCGAATTAGCGCTGCTCCGCTTGAGACCGTCAGGATCCTCTCTCTCAGAGCCGCTTGCAGAAGAGAGATGGCGGATTATCTTTAGAACTAATAATGCTCGCGCATTTGAGAGAAATGTAACACCATGTTCAGCTTCGGTTTCTCTGTGGGGTAATGCGAATGTGCTATTGTTGGCGCTGAAGGGCATCATTCTCCCGATCAGAAATCCTATCCATCCACATTACATTAATACCCATGTATCGTTTAGTAGGTTTAGCAGCTTTCCTCTGACCTGGCATTCTGAGGTGACCAATTCGATAAGGACATCTGAACCCGACAGGACTAATAATAATAATAATTAATATTATTATTAAATTATTATTTATATTATTAATGCAATCACTTGCCAATTTTAACCCAGACAACATTTTGCTTATATTATGATTTGTATTTTTTGACAGTAATGTCATATGGTTCCTTAAAGACCTCATTCGTTTCTCTTTCATTACATTTCTGTTGATATTTTATTTCATAATATTATCTGTAGAGACATAAAATGTCACTTAAATGGAATTTAAAATAGCTTTAGGTGTATTCGCAAATTCTGTTTGTTTCTTTCAAAAAAATACATGATTTAAAATGAAATAAAACAATGCATTGTGCTGAAACTGTGATTACTGTATGGATACAATTGCTCAATGCATTGTTGCTCATTTGCCACAGAAATATTGTATTGAGTCTGTCTGCGTGTCGCCCACGTCGACCTGTCTGTCCCCGCACTAACAGAATGTCGTGCTGTTTTACGGCTCGTGAGGAGGTTGGCTCGTCCCAGTCCCAGCACGGATGTCACCATATGGTTCTCTTGGCACGGACAATGCGATATTCCCGCGAACTGGCCATACATCGCCAATGACGCGTGTAAGAGGGACATCTATCACCATAATCGATTATTGAAACCCTGTTAAATATTAGCAGATGTCAACATCGACACTAGTTTTATTGCCCAAATTTATGGGGAGACCACCAAAATATTCACCAGTCTACAGGCCTCAGCAAGGTTTAAGATCAAATATATATACATAGCCTACATGTTAATTTTAAACAATAAACAAAAATATCAAAAGCAATAAAACGTAAGAGTTCAGTGCATGCTATTTAAAAATATTTTTGAGCAGATCATAAAATTAATCTTAGCCTTTGTATAAGCTTTATATAAACATTTATTACACGTAAAAGATAAAATATTGGCTATGTGTATAAGGAAATATCTGTATTTTGTTAAAAAGCAAGCTGAAACAATATTTAAAAAATATCTCGCATAATAAATGCAATGCATAGCACAAAGAAAACACGAAGTGCGGTGGAAGAATAAGTGGGGAAAAATGTTTTATTCTGTTGATCCGTTTGTTCAGTTTAAGTATCATTACATCTGTCATTTCTCTCTTCAATTGATTGCTGTCTTAAATTTTCTATTTAGTGTTTTGAATCAAGAAGTGGATTTCTTCTTACCTGGATCTTCATAGCAGGCGCACTGCGTGTCTCCAGTGTCCCACGAGCATCATCTGAAACCCTGTCCGAAGCTGCGCGTGTCAGAACAACACTGCTGCTTCTCTCCTTCAGCCACGTGCATTCTCACTAATTCATAGAATGGGACTGCCGTGCCGTGAGATATTACTGAAATATTGTTTGTATAGGAAATCCTATAAAAACAACCTTTACAACAAACCACTTGGTTAATATCCTGCTTACGCATGATATTATGCCTTTGCTACTTGTGCTACATTAAAATTAAAAATAAAAATGTCCACCATAAAATGTAGCCTGTTTTAAATGCTTGCGTATAAAAATGTCGTTGCTTTGGAAAGATCAACAACGTTAAAATTGGCATGACATAACATAGTTTATATATGTTTATATAATGTAAATGTTGTCAACAACTCATGTATTTTTTACGATAAAATCTATAGAAATCATTTTTATTGGACTGAAACGATCACATGCATTGCATTCTGATCGTGTGTGTTCTGATGACAGCTTTACACGATGTGTGAGGGAATTATGCTGTCATATTAGCCTCCAAAACTGCAATAATCACATCCTACAATATCTCAGTAATTAGCGAGTTGTTCCCACATAAACGGGCCTATTGATTCTTATTGTTCATTACTGTCTTGTTGAATGTTTATTTTGTTTTATTTGTTTATTTTTATTTTGCACTATACGTTGTTGTTGTTATTATTAAAGTGAATATAGATTCGCATGCACATTCACATAAAAGCAGAATGCTAGTATTGGTGTTAATGAGCACACACACTCTCCCTTTTCAGGGAGGTGTACGCGTGGAGCACGTGGTTTGCCCTAAGTGGGAGTGGGATGCATCAACAGATGCATAAACATACCGAGCCATATATCCCCTCTCTTTAAACTTCAGGGGGAAACTCCTCCTATTCTCGGTCCAATTCATTATTGTGGTCTGGCCCTTTAAGACAGAGCAGCGGGTCAGCAAGTAGTGTAGTGTTTCTCTAATTGAACTTCACAAAAGCAATCAACAAGAACTAGTTAGCGGTTGCGTGCTGTTTTGAGCCTCCCTCAGACACGGCTATGGTGAAGATCCTCATGGAGCAGCTCAGAGAACACTGGAGCCGCATATGAGGACTAAAGTTCGGGTGCCCGTGACTCCTGAAGCATGGTGCTTTTGGAGAGCCACTTCAGAGTGAGGAAGAACGTTTAACGAGAGGAATAGACAAGGCTTTTGTATGCATAAACAAGTTTGAACGAGCTAGGTGACTTCTATTCGAAATAGTTTCTTGGGACTGAGATGACCTCCAGCTCTAAAGACATGAAGGCAGGCTCCGTTTTGCAGTCCAGCGGCGAGGAGAGGCGGCGGGGTCCCTTGGACCAACTCCCACCTCCGGCCAACTCCAACAAGCCTCTCACCCCTTTCAGCATTGAGGATATCTTAAATAAACCGTCCGTCAAGAAGTCCGTCGGTAGTCTGTGCCCTCCGCGGGTGCTGGAGAAAGTGACCGGCTCGAGTGCGTCTCGGAACGGGATCAGCGCTCCGTCCTCGCCGTTATGCGCTCTGGAGGAGCTGGCGAGCAAAACATTTAAGGGTCTGGAAGTCAACGTTATACAAGCTGCAGAAGGTAAAATGTTTGGTCTTTTGTTTAGAGAGAGATTTATACTTGTGCTTTCAGATTGTGTTTACGAATTAGCTAATACACGAGTTTCAAATGCGCAAATGGAGGTGTAGCCTACTTTTGGAAGTGTTATTGTTTAGCAGTAAGCTATTATACGTGCATTTTACAACTGATATCGAATGGTTATTTTTATAAGCATATACAAAATCAATAATATAAATAACAAAAATATACTTTTTAGTCAAAATTATTGATTTTTTTTTTTTAGGTTCAGTGATTACTAACTTGTTTTCTCCCGCATTTGTTTATACACATTTTAAGATATTACATTTTATATATTTTTTCTGAGCTAAATGTCAATAGCGATTCTTCGAGTGTTACTGTCAGTATTTCAGGAATTTCATAACCCCCCCTAAACATTAAAAGGTTCTTCTATAGTTAAGCAAAAAAACAAAACTATTCTTATCAAGAATAATTTTCATTATATAGAGTTTATATCCGTTTCTTTGGTGATTAAAATGGTTTGCCTGATCATTAGACTGGTTTCATGATTGTTTAACATTCCAGTAAGGTTTTCTACAGAACTAGCCTAGGGTTTTGTAGCTCTAAAAATTTTCCAAAATCTTTGTTTTCAGAAATGTTGCTTGATATGATGGAAAACAAGCTAAATTTACAAGAATGATAATGTTCAGTTGAAATATTTACAGAAAATGATGTTGGTGTTGACATTGCAGAACTGTCTCAGTGGGTCACACTAATGGTTAAGGTCATCTGTAACAGGACTGAGGCCAGTTCTGTGGCGTGATAGGCTGCTTGATTAACACATCAAATATTTCGAATTTACTTGGCAATCAAAAGTTCAGATGTTTTGGAAAGTTTCTCCCCCTCTTTTTAAGAACAGCTGTTATGCAGCTGGAACGAACAACTGCGGCCTATCGCATAACACAACATGTGTACACTCTTAAAAATAAAGGTTCTAATTTGAACCAAACAGGATTTTGCAGCTTAATTCCACAGAAGAACCTTTTTAAGTTTTACAAGGGGGAAACAATAATCTACAGTCTGTTCTGGTGCTTTAAAGATCCTAGAAACCAAAACACTGATCTAAAGTGAACCTCTAATGTTGCATTAAAACATTTTTAATCTCCTGAGAAGAACAAGAACAATATACAGCCAAAAACAGGACCATTGAAGTCCTTCCAAATAATGCTTTCACTAGTTAAAAATGGGAAATGAAACTTCATGCATTTGTCTATTTTAATTTACATGCATTACTGAATAAGCATTAGCTTTATAATGTTTGTGAATGATTTACTGATTAAAGTTATTCTGAATTGTGACCCAGTAGTCCTCACACACACACACTCACCGCCTGCGTTATTCCTGGAAATCAACTCTCCTTTCTTTCCATTTAAAGGTCGCGAACATCTCAACGGCTTCGGCCAAAGACAGGCCTCCAAAAAACGACGGAAGTCCCGCACAGCCTTCACAAACCACCAGATCTACGAGCTGGAAAAGCGCTTTTTGTACCAGAAATACCTGTCACCGGCCGACAGAGACCAGATCGCACAGCAGCTGGGTCTGACCAACGCGCAGGTCATCACCTGGTTCCAGAACCGACGGGCCAAGCTCAAGAGAGACCTGGAGGAGATGAAGGCGGACGTGGAGTCTCTCAAGAAAATCCCTCCGCAAGCATTGCAGAAACTGGTGTCCATGGAGGACATGGAAGACCCTCACGGTGGCTCGGGGCCCATTTCTCCCAGTCTCTCCCCGAGGGCCTTTCCACAGTCCCCGTCCTCGTCCAGAGGCCAAACCACAGACGAGTTCTCCGAGGAGGACGAGGAAATCGAGGTGGACGATTAAAAGCAGGCCCTCGTTTTCAGAGAAGGGCATTTTTCACGACTTTTGCACGGACTCTGCGGAAGAGCTTGAAATGCAAGCGAAGGTTTCTGTCTCCTTTGTTTTTAATTTATTGAAAGGACCTCTACGTTCTGATGTGCAGATCCAAGACGTGGTTTAAGGAATACGCTTTCATAAGATCTGAGAAATGCTTAGAGATAAATGGTACAGTATCAAGACTGCAACATGTGTATGTACATTTTAAGCTTTATTTCTTAGCTCGATTTTCGAAGGAAACGTGTGCAATTGTTTACACCGTTCAACACACAATTATGACCGCTGTGGAACCTCTATGCCAAAAGTGATTTTCAATTAAATTCTCAGCTGAATAGAATTATATATTTATAAATAATTTCAGAACATAAAAAAAAAGAATCACAAAGCAAATTTATTCAATCTTCATTCTACATTGTAATTGTCAAGACTCATTTCCCAAAGTTATATATCAGTCCCTGGCACAATTCCTACAGGCATTATTTAACAAAAAAAAAAAAAATGTATGTCCAAAACAATGCAAGGGCAAGGTTGTGTATATATATAACAAGTTATGATGCATCTAACTCGTTAAATTTATTGTAACATTCTATTTAATCCTCATTTATGTAAATAAAGGGTATATGTAATTTCACAATGTTTCCTTACCTTGAGTCATAATTTAATCATGCATTGTATGCTGAGCTGAAATATAAAATAACAATTGGCATATATTTGTGGATATAGGAAACTGTAAAAACATTTTTCATTATAATGCCACAACAAAAGCTATGTTTCCATCCATTTCACTCATCACAAATAAGTCTCCTTTTTTTAAAAAACAAATTTTCTTAATCTGTAATTAAAGTCACAGTGGTTGAAAAAGTTTAGCACCATCTAAAAATTTAAGACCGCAATTAAATTTAAGTTTGACATTTTAGTGGCATTGTTTTTTTTGTTTTTTGTTTTTACAGAGTAATAAGGCAAAAGTGTCATGCATAAAATACTATAATGGCACACTCTCTGGAGTTAAACAGCTGAGAGAGGCAGAGCACTTTTACACATCGGTTCATTGTGTGTGTTAAGAGTGTTTGTGTGTGTGTGTTAAGTGCCTGAAGCTTAATTAGGACACTTGAACAAGGTTCCCCCCTCTCACACTGTCACGAGGACAACATAAAGCTTGCTTTCCTCCTCGCGCCATATGGTTTATGAATCTTCTCGAACACAAACTAGTCAACATGATTGATTAGGTTAACCCGCCTTTGAGCGCGCATTAACAGTTTCAGTCGGTCGAGCCCGAATAATGCCCCACATCTGTGCCCGTGTGTTAAAAACGCCCATGAATAGCAGATGATTTGCATGAGGTTCCTAATGAATAAATCTCAATAGGAAGCCGGTGGAAATAGGGAGGATTGTTGCATCCTGGTCTGGCGAATTTCTTTCGGCCCATTTGTGAGCAGATCACGGCAGCAGTTTTGGGGCAGAGAGAGAGATGGAAGTACAATTGGCCTAATCGCTTGGAATAGTTGGGGTTGAAAAGTCAAGCAGATTTTGTGAGCGCACTGTGGAAAGACTCGCCGGAGAGCCGCATTCTCAGAGCTCAGTTTTCTGCTCTAAATGCATCGGGTTCAAACTGAGAATCGCGATGGTTGGAATTCGAAGGTAGGCTACATGAATAGAAATGTCTTTGGACTATTAGGCTACTATTGAAAGCCATGATTTCACAGTGTAAAAATATTCGAGAGGACAAGCGCTTTAAACACTCTGAAAGGACCCTCGGATGATAGAGCAGCATGTTTCACTTTAGAGAAATATATGTTTTTAAAATATAGCAAACATGTAGGCCTACATAGTGAAACTTTTCATTCACGTAAAAGGCGGTAAAAGTAACCTAGTTGTTATTTACACTGACAGATATGGAAAATCATGTTTTTTTGTAACAGGCCATATATGTTACAGACATTGTAAAATCATTACTCTTACTCTATTTTCATTTAAAGTCTGAATAATGGCAAATACAATATGAAAAAATAATGCCAGATATAATAGAAATAAACCAATTAAAATAACGGTTTATGTAGGCTAATATGTAAGTTACAATTTATTTGCAGAATAGGCCTACTTCAATATTACCTGCATTTTAGGCCTATTTAATATTATTAGCCTATTATTATTATGCTATAGCCTATTTTAGATTCTTTAAAAATATCGGATAGGCTACTTAAGATTATTTGTTATTACAGAAAAAAAAAACGAAATAAAACCAAACAAATTTATCCTTGAGTCTTTTTTAATAGGCTATTTTAGCGAATCACGAGAAAGAGGCGAAATTACTTTAGAGGCCTATACCGGTGACTAGTCCGTTAATTTAATTGATTTTGTTTTTTGAAAATCATATCGATGTGTAGGCCTACATATAGCCTATGTAAATATTTAATGTAAAATAAAATAATTGCGAAAAACATTTCGTTTTCATTGAAAATCCACTGCAGAGTTGTTTTAAAGCCTAAAATTACTGTATTCTAGATTTAATAGGCTACTCGAGGGAGAAAACAAAACAAAAACATTGCCTATCCTCGTAACATTTCTTACTAAAATAGGCTACTACAATTAGTAAACAAAAATTGGAACAAAGTAACATTAGGCCTACTAATCATTGACCCTCAAAATTAAGTTTGTATTTTGTATTATTTTAACTGTAAATCTGTATGAATTTATAATGGTAAAATGTAGGGCTATTTGGTCTTAAGAAAAATATGAATTTAAAAACAATAATACCATTATAAAATATATGTTAAACAAAAAAAAAATAGCCAACAGATTAAAAAAAAGAAAGAAAGGCATAGCCCACTGACATTGAATAGGCTACAAAGACGGGTGGATACAAAATCAACATGGCAATTTGGTAAATAATAATTTTACATAATTGTACCACGTTTGCCTATTACAATGTATTTCCACATAGTGTGTGTGTTTATAAGCCTATAGGTTGTCCTTGTTTCACACGAGGCATTTAAAGCGTTTCTAATCACAACTGTTACATTAGCATTGCTTTCCTTGCGTTTCTATTCTGCCTGAGGTTTTCATTGCATCTTCAGAGCACTCCATATAATGTAGCGTACTCTTGAGATGAAGATGATCCTAATAGAGTCATTAGTGTGAGGTGACTGAAGGAGATTGCTGTTAGTGGAGCTCTCTTAAAGACCAACACTGCACTCTAGTGGTTGACTTCTAAAACACTGCCATACAAATACAAACATTCATTTCGACTTTAACAAGGCTAGACATCATTTGTGCTATTATATTATTATATATATATATATATTATATATATATATATATAAAATATAAATATATATATTTATATATATATATAATATATAAAGAATCGCACTGAAATAATTATAATTTCATTTAAAAAAAAGAAAAGGACACACAAACATACAAAACAAAATGCACTCAGTATTTTTTACCACTTAAAATTTATTTTCAAAAATACAAAACAAAAAAATAAGTATATATGCACAGAAAGCTATTAAAATAGAATATGTGAAATACAAAATATTTACACCAATTGATATTTTAACAATCCTATCTTGTCCTTTTGTCTTTTATAGTATAATGGAGTACCAGCGGTTGTGCCTAAAAGAGAGAGACAAGAGAAAAAGAGGAAAGCGTTAGAACATGAATTAAACGATTGAAATTAAAAAAGCTAAGTATCATCTTGTTGACAGGCTCATGACTTTGACACTAAACAGATATTGCTGGCAGAGCGTCATCCGCCGCACTTTAAGCGAGGCAATTACTCGTGCTAAATTCTCACAACACTTTGACGTCCCACTAACCACAGCAAGAACCCGTATGAAGCAATATGAAGAATAGCACGTCTATTGCATTTTTCAGACCACAAGGCGACATCGGGCATATGGCTTTTCCCAGTTCTATAAATCTCAGCCTGTGCTGTGATTCCCCTCAGAAGATGTTAACCGGAGCTCAGTAAATCGCTAGTGTGCTAGAGAAATGAAGATCCCTCCTAAAGGGAAAGCAAACGGGCTGATGCTGTGAAAGAATGCGGTATGAAATTAGCTGGAGACGCTTGAGACGACAATACCTTTCCAAACCAGTGAGACAGCCAGAGACGCTTCATGGTCATGTGATCTGGGAGAGATTCGTTATTAAATAACATCTGGACCTGTAGCGCAACAAAGAGCACACGGTGAGGAGAGAAGAAAACAGGGCAGGAAAAAGAAAAACAATGAGAGGTTTAGTTAAAAAAACGTTTGGTCATTCAATTCGAACATTGATTCTATCTTTTATGGGATTGACTAACATTCTCCTAACTGGGCTATACAAATCATACATGCAATTTACATAATTAATCAAATGTTGTCTGTTTGTCTAATACAGCGTCTGGAAGCTGCACGTCACGTTCACGTTCACTAACAACAGACCAATCAGCTGGAAGCTCAAGGCTAGACTCCATCAACACAACATGGGTGAATTCTTTGTTTCAAACACATTGATACGTATCATTTTAGTACACTGAAACAATTTTATACCTGGGATCAACTGCATATAGTTAAGAAACAAAAGATGAATTCAATTAGTAGACCAGATGCGACAAAAACTTGGCTTTGAAATTACAGTCATTGTTTCTTTAAAAGTAAATATATTATAAATTCATAGCATATAAATAGAACTGGTGTGATGCAAAATGACTTTCTGGACATACATATATATGTATGTCCAGAAAGTCATATTTTGTGGAATATATATGCAAAATATGACTTTCTGGACATACACACACACACACACACACACACACCACAATATATATATATATATATATATATATATATATATATATATATATGCAAAATATTCACAAAATATGACTTTCTGGACATACACACACACATATATATATATATATATATATTACATATATATATATATATATATATATATATATATATATATATATATAATATATAAGCAATGGCTCTTTAAAGCATGGGAAGAAAGAGAAAAGCGAGTCAGACCTGATGTTTCTCCACGTTAAGTCGATGACATAAGACTTTCCTCAGATGCCGTACTTCAGCCCTGACTGAACAACGTACAAATTTCTGCTGCAGGAACATAACTTACAATAAGTTCATTTGTCATTGCTTCTAATAGAAACAAACAACCAGTGTTAAGGTTTTCTTGAGAGTGAATCATGGTACATCATATTCCTCCTGTGGCGTTCTCTTACCTGTAGAGTTAATTTACTTTTGTCCTTCCCGGAAAATGAAGAGCTGAAAAAAACAATGAAATTATGAAATTATGATAGGATGCTTTTGAACTCAGAGCTACTGTTAATGTTTTTGCAAGAAGTCTATGCTCACTAGGGCTGAAATAATTGGATCAAATATACAGTAAAATCAGAAATATTGTGAAATGTTATTACAATTTAAAATAGCTGTTTGCTATATGAATATATTTTAAAATGTAATTTATTCCTGTTATCAAAGCTGAATTTTCAGCATTTACTCCAGTCTTCAGTGTCACATGATCCTTCAGAAATCATTCTAAAAAACTGATTTGCTCCTCAAGAAACATTTCCTATCATATTATTATCATATCATAATAACATATTAATATCATCAATGTTGAAACATTTATGCTGCTATTATTTTTTTTGTGAAAAGGTGATACATTTCTTTCAGGATTATTTGATGAATAGAAAGTACAAAAGAATTGTTTGAATTGTTTGATTGAATTTTGTAAACATTATAAATGTCTTTACTGAAAATTTAAACCATTTTAAATAATCACAGAATATATATGTTTCTGATCAGCAGAATAAAAAATATTCTAAAAAAAAAAAAAGCTATGGTAACCGAAACTTTTAAACAGTACTGTAAAAAAAAGCTTTACTGTCTTACCTTTGCCTTTCCAGACACAGAGAAACCTGCTCATCGTATCTGTAAAAGTGAGCTTTGGAGTGGTCAAAGCTTGTGTACGGTAATCCTGTGTTATCTGGAACCGAATCTACAAGGAAAAAACAAACACACTTAATAACAACCTTAATAAAAACACATTAACAGCGGTATCTATCTACATGTAATCCCGTACCTTCTCCAGATGGCTGTATGATGCGTTCAAGACCCCGTGACTGATAGAACTCTTTAATTCGCTTGTCTTCGCCTGAGAAGATCAGATGGACATTTAACCACGACTGACCAGGAGTCACATAAACTGACACTCGAGTTCACATGATCCTGTGCACTGTACTTACTCTCTTGTAGACCCGGGACTAGTTTGTAGACAATGTCTTGCATGACTCTGTCCAGCTTTAGATTCAGCAGGGGCTGCGTTTCGTGGATTTTGATGTTACACATCGGACAATATTTGCTGGTCTGGAGATATTTCACAATGCAACTCTTACAAACTGTGGAGAGAGTAAGAATTCAGTATAACAAAGTAGCTTGTGGATTTCATCAGCATATATTAATAATAATTGTGAAGTTGTCTGCTTTAAGTCCGTGTTTATTTGAGAGTGTTAGGAGAGAGAGGAAGTACACAATACTCACACGTATGGAGACATTCTGTGATAGTTGTTGCGTCGATAAAGTATCCTGCGCAGAGGTAGCAAACGATGTGTTCATTTAGGTCCTTTATCTTTATTTTAACTTCTTCCTGTGGTACCAAACAGGGGAAAACATGTCATGCACGGACGTATTTGAGATGTGTGACATTCTAATTTTTACGTAAAATCACCATACTTTGACATTAAAAGGGATAGTTCACCCAAAAATAAAAATTCTGTCATTACTTACCACACAGTTGTTGGCACCCATTGACTTCCATAGTAGGAAAAAATACTATGGTTGTCAATGGGTGCCGTCGACTGTCTGGTTACCAACATTCTTTAAAATATCTTCTTTTGTGTTCAACAGAAGAAACTCATTACAGGTTTGGAACAACATCAGGGTGAGTAAATGATGACAAGATTTTCATTTTTGGGAGAACTACCCATTTAAGGTGGTTTTAGGGCAGTCCTTGAATGCATAATATTGACATCACAGAGTGTCTCACGGTAAAACGAATAAATAACACATTTTATCCATGGCGTTCCCATCTGTCAACTTCATACATGCCTATGGTCAGTTTCAATAAATTAGGTGACTAAGGGGAAAATCTATTCTATACTTTATATTTACACATATAGATATGACATTGAATCAAGTGTCAGCAGTGTCATGCATTGTGACATGCTGAAATTTAATTGAAACTACTTGAATCAAAATTTCTATGACATCTTATTAATAATCAAATATTATTTAAAACGAAGGCAAACTAGAGATGCCGTGATTAAACGTGATTAAAAATTGAGAAAATACAAAATTTGATGTTAAATTAAAAAAAGAGAATAGATGTATGTATTTTTACATCACGTGCCTTATCTGAAATTAAGAGAAATGTGCAACTATTTACATGCGCGCTCCTTCATGTGGTGCGGCAGAATAAGCGCGCACCTTTCACTTTTCAGCGAGTCAGGTGTCAGACTCATTTGTAAACAAGCGAGCCTGCGACCGGCTAAATAAATCAGAGTATAGTCTAAGCGAGTACTACTAATTTAATATCAACCATTGCCAGGACTTCAAGCCACTGAATTCAACAAGGACTCGATGTTGAGGTAAGAAGAAAACGGCATGTCCCCGCATATGCACCTTAGGTGTCCCATAACGTCCCACTAACTCTAAAGTACGAATACATTTTCTGTCAGTTATGTTCAACACGGACATGTGCTGCCGAAAAGGCATGCTGAAGCAGATCATAACGATGCACTTGTTCACTCGTCTGGGCCGACGCGCATCAATAATCATGTGGGATATCACACGCGACGTCAACCACCTCGTTTAGGAGCGCTCAAACAACCCGTTTTATTCGTGTATTGAATTTTGGAGATGGGGAAAAACAAAAAAAGCAGGGGATTCGGATGGGACGGATTTGACAATAAAACCAACGCGACGGAGAACAACAACACAACCGCGGCTAGACACAGTGGATTGATTCTTCGCAACACTCACGCCTGCGCAGACACGCAGCACGGTCTCGCGCTCCATCTCTCGGCTTTCGCGCCACACAGAACGCCCCTCACGCGTGTTTATAGTAAGCGCGGGAAGCACGCAGCGAAAGACGGACGCAGAAACGTTTTTCGTCCCTTTCACTCACCTCGTTCCTTAAAGGGTCGAGCTTGTAGACGTTCTGCAGCTGATTTCTTAGCCGCATAGCTATCGCCATCGGACCTTGTTCCGCCATCTTTGGGAATTCTGCATACTTCCGGGTAACGGGAGAGTGGGTGAGTTTGGTCGCTGAGAGGCGGGGGGACATGCTGGTTTTTACACACACACACTCATTTCCATCTCACATTGATATTATCATTGGGTGTGTGCAAACAGCATTCTGAAGCAGCCCGTCAGAGTCATATATGACATATATGTAGCCCAGTCTTCACATGCGTTTGACTCTTTAACTCTTTTTATCTATGAGAGAGATCATATGTGACTGGATCATCCTTTATAAAAAGTAACTATGGTTTTATTAAAGTAGATGTGGATTGGTTATAATTTGTAAAACACAGTTTACTAGTAACAATGTTTTTTTTTGGCTTTATTTGTAGTTAAAGTAAAGCCATTATTAATTTCCATAAGGCCATTATCTACCAACTCAAACGGAATAGAATACAATAGAACATGGATAAAATGTTCAAGATTAGAGGGGTCAAAATAATGTAAGAATCTGTCGACCCCATATTGATCAACCACTTTTTGACATGTGTCAACATCTGTGGTGGTTACGAATTGAATAGAAATATAGAATAGAATACTAATTCAAAACTGCTTATATCTCCATCCTTAGACCTTCAGTCATTTGTTTTTATTTTTCTCTCACTAAGGCTGAAATGTAAACCAACCATCATTCTCAGAAACATAGCAGCCTATATATGTTTAGGCTATATATTACCTTATATATATATATATATATATATATATATATATATATATATATATATATATATATATATATATATATATATATATATATTACCTATATATTACCTACCTTATGTTTTTTTTACCTACACTTTTTGAAAAAGAATAATTATTTTATTAGAATGCTACAAACATGTCTAATTTCCATTTTATGTGAACAATTCATTGGCGTAGATTCACATTTAAGGGATTTCCCTGTACAAATGTTTAGCTTGCCATATTTAATGTTTCGAGAATGAAAACAAAGCTGTGAGGTATAGACATCTGTACATCATGTAGGCCTATAACCCGGTTCAATTTGGCTGTAGGCCTGTTGTATAAGCTACCTGCTTGATCATTAAGTTGATAGGCCTACAAGTATACAACATTAAAATTGTGTCTTTCCAAAACACTTTTTGGTGACAAGAACTCTGGAAAACATGTTTTGTGACAGTTAACTGTTATACTGACCTCTTGAAGGTTGAAGGTTGAACAGCTGGCTGTCTGGTGCAGTTATAACAACCTTGAGCTGAACACGCTCAAAACAGTGGAGATGACCGTGGACTTCAGGAGGAACAGCCCAGCACTCCCCCCACTCACCATCATGAACAGCACTGTGGAAGCAGTGGAGTCATTCAGGTTCCTGGGCACTATCATCTCTCAGGACCTGAAGTGGGACAATCACATTGACTCCATTGTGAAAAAGGCCCAGCAGAGACTGTATTTCCTTCGCCAGCTGAGGAAGTTCAACCTGCCACAGGAGCTGCTGATTCAGTTCTACTCAGCCGTCATCGAGTCTGTCCTATGCACTTCCATCACTGTCTGGTTTGGTTCAGCTACCAAATCAGACATCATGAGACTACAGCGGACAGTCCGGACTGCAGAGAGGATCATTGGTGCCCCCCTGCCAACCCTCCAGGACCTGTACTCTTCCAGAATGAGGAAGAGAGCAGGTAAAATCATCACAGACTCCACTCACCCTGGACACCACCTGTTTGAACTGTTACCGTCAAGACGGAGACTCAGATCACTGGCCACAAGAACATCTCGGCACAGGAACAGTTTCTTCCCACAGGCCATTTCCCTCCTGAACAGTTAACATATCTCCCAAGGCATATGCCTTTAAGTGCAATACCCCCACTGTTTAGTGCAATATCTCCTAAACTCAGGTTATTTATATTTATATTTATTCATACTATTCAAAATACTGTATATATGTTCATAATCCGAAAATGTTTATTCTGACTAAACCCAACCGTGGCCTTATATTTTATATTTTATAGTATTTTCATATATATATATATATATTTTTTTTATATAATTTTATTTTTAGATTTTGTATTACTGTTTCTTGTTGTATTTGTATCTGTATATGTGCACTGGAAGCTTCAGTACCAAAGAAAATTCCTTGTGTGTGCAAGCACACTTGGCAATAAAGCTCTTTCTGATTCTGATTCTGAATGGACCATAACCCTCATAACATATTTTTTTTATTTGTGAACAATTAAAGCGTTACGTTTGGCAAAGGCTTTTTTTTTCTTAACTTTAGTACAGTTAAAATTATTTTCTATGTTAATCGACAGAATGCCATAGATACTGTCTATAGGGCTTAATTTGTAAAAAAAAAAAAAATAACCAAGAACGTATTATACACTCAAAAAGTGTAATGTTGCACCGTGACCGCTAGATGTCCCTATACTTACTTGAATGTTATCAGGGAATACTTTAGAAACACGTGAACTGCTAGCACTTTACTACAGTCCAAAGTCTGGTTTCTGCTCTTTTTCATGACTTCTGGAATTTAGCAAATATGCAAATTCATCGTTACTGATTCCAATTCACATTTATCTCTAAATGTGCTGCAGCAGTGTGTCTTAAAAGTCTTCAGAAATAGTTAATTTCTACAGATATTATAATGTCTGATAATCATGGCTTTGTAGTCTAAATTTGAAATATACAAGTAGGCTACAACATTTGCTTGAGAAATAATTCTGTAGATAGTTGGACTGCAAAGTACAGCATTTCTTTTTTCTTCTTATTATAATAATAAAAGAACGGCTTAGAACAAAGTGTCTTTATGTGCATTGGTTTTCTTTATTTTAACTAATACTGTCTCATAGGTGGTCTATTTTGTCTTACCTGTCAAAACCCATTACAGTTAATCCTGTTTTCACCTGTTTGGACTCGATGTGTACTTTACACAAAAGTCTAATATTGATTGTCATTCGGAACCTGAATGAAGCAGTGTTTAACTCGGCAGTCACTGTAGATATCCATATGAATTTTTAACACTGCAAGTCTGAACTGTGAAGCTGTGTTTTGTTTTAACATAGACATCTGATGGGGTCACCGCACATCTGAGTGACAGCACCTGACTCCACATACAAATCACGCCTTTGGGGCGGACAGAACACAACCACAAGCTCTGACGATAGCTAAACGCATCAAAGAGAAGAGAGAGAAATGCTGAACCCTTTGGCCAACGTGATCTCATGAGAATACGTGTGTATTTTTACGTAAAGTGTATTTCTATCATACGTACATTTGTTTACGTTTTATATACGCAGAAACGTATAATACTGACGTATTTACAGCACTAAAACGTACAAATATTTACGTATTGACAGCACAAAAACGTAATTTATTAACGAATGAACAAATCTACCGACGTAGACATTTGTACGTGTTGCTATGTAAGAGTTAATGCCCGACGAGGTGTCCGTTGTAAGGTTTTAATGGACGACGGCGAGGTGTAAAGCGGTTGCATTCAACTGTCTTATCAATTAAGTTACATTTTCAGTCGAATTTATTAATATAATAGGCCTAAGAACGTTAATAAATATTAACATTTCGCTCTGTTCGTGCCTTCTGCAACAAACTCGTTTTGGAGGACTAGCCTGCGTGGTGTTAAAAAGGAATACACTTTTAACCTTAAAAATACCTTGTTTAATCGTTTAACCATTTTGTAGTGTTTAACCTTAGTGTATTTACACAAAAAGCATTTTCTCCAATAAAACACAACATACTGATACATTCACAAAAGACATACATTTTATTATCTTAATGTAATCCAAATCCTAGAATCCATACGTTGTTTGCAAGAAACAGATCCAAATTCAGCCTTTTATCCAGAGATCTTCATCTTCATTTCTCAGCAGCCAGCGACCGCAAACGTATCCTGCGCTGGTGATGAATTCAAATTCAAAAAATGCGCCTTCAAGAAGCGTTACGACATGTTTTACGGCCGTGATATCAAACGCTCATTGGCTCTCGCCTGCTTCGTCACAGATTGCGACATGCCGTGTTTCAGTCGGTGTAGTACATTTGAAATGGTGAAGCGCGCGTGCATTCAGAGAGCGAACCGGAATCGGATTAACATTTTCATGGATTAACGTTAATAACTTAAATTCTGATCTGTACCTCATACACAACTACTATAATACTGCCAGAGAGGACTGCGCAGTGCGACTGCAACTGCAACGCATCATCATGTGAACGACTTTTGGTAATGTTAACGTGACCGGTTTTGACATTTTCGCAATAAATAAATTATTGTGAAATGTATACTTGTCTGTCTGTTATGTTTTTTTTTTTTCTTCATAATTGTGTTAGCCTACGTAGTTTTGTGGAATGGTTATGGGTAGGTTTAGAGGTAACGTTAGGAGTAGGATTAGTGGCTCAAAATATATTTTAATGCTATATTTTTAATAAAAATGCCATTTACCTACACATCTCTGTCCATTACGTTTTATCCTTTTTATATTCTGTATAAAATGGATATGTTTAGGTTTTGGGAGTAGGATTAAGGGATCTTGTTACGTTTATCTTTAAAGATATACCGATATCTTTATGATATGAAAAATATACGTAAATAGTTAACGTTTTGTAGCTGTAAAAACGTAATAATGTATACGTTTAAATGTTGCAAATACGTCCATTTTATACGTTTCAGCATCTATCCAAACGTACAAAAACGTACGTTTTCTATCTTTGAAAATAACGTATTAATACCTACGTATTAACAATGAGACCAGGCTGCTTTGGCGCACAGTGGCATTTATTTCTTCGCCTTATCTCCGACGGGTTATGGACAGTAAGACCGTCTCTTGTTGCCTTTTGTCTAGACGCATATCAAATCCTTCCAGCTTCTCTCCCTAGTATCTAAAATAAAATAACAATCTGATTGTTTCACCTGTCAGCCAAAGGCTATCAAAGTGAAGAAGATAAGGTAAACTAATGTCCAATAACTGGAGTCATTTCCATTGGATAGAGTTCAGTGCAGAGGGAGATAGGAGAGGGATGTTACAGAAGGTTTAATGAAAACATGCCACTAAAATCACAGGGTGATACAATCTGTTTCTTGTTGAGATTCATTCATGTGAGGGAGAAGAACAAGAACATGTTTTACTAAAGCAATTACAATCGCCGACCGCCTTTACCCTGAATTGAAGCCATATCTTGATAAGTGGAAACAATCCATCTCATTGATTCATTAAAAAGCTGCTTTATTTTCTTCACTGCTAAGATGTGTTAAAACTCATGCAGTATGAAGATATGTAACCAGTGGAGCTTTATCAAAACAACTTGGTTCCGCATTTATTTTCATTTGATTTGAATTAGAACAAATGGTATTAGCCCAAAATTACAAATTAATTGTCTATTTCGAAGGGATTCCTCAACACTTTTCTGAGACGCAATTTCCTCCTGAATTAAGGGATTTTGCATGTCTCCTGTAGGCTACCCCCCCCCAAAAAACGAGATAAAAGTAAAGTGAAAGACTGCATGCTGAATTCAGTTCCCCCGGGCCTAGACCTGTTCACCTAAAGCTCCAAAAACAACCAAACAAACATCCATACAGGGGAGGAGCCTGGCCTGCCAAGTCATGCCAAAGTGAGGCTCTCTGTTTGGGGCGCACAGACTTTTGCCTCCCCCTGTCCCAGAGCAATCAGAGCATGTAGGGACGGACACCGAGCTTTTTGTTTTCGCCTGCTCCAGCAATTAGCTGCCAAGTGGCAAGCTAATGAAGATAACCCCCTCCAAGAGCCCTGATCAGCTGCCAGGACGCTGACGACAGCTCAAAACACAAAGACTCTTACGGGAAGAAGAGGGGGTAGTTCAGGATCATTTTATTGTCATTTCTTTTTATAAAACAGATTGTTAAAATTCTGATCAGCCAAGCCGTGGTTAAAGCGCTGTAACTAAACATGCACATACCTGTGAATGCACATCATTTGAATTCTACATTGATGCATCAAAACACGTTACCACCGAACTATATTACTTGGTAGAATAATTATTTTTATTAATATTATTGGTAATAAATCCAATAATTTACTGAAATAGCCTACTGTTTTTGTAGCTTTTGTTTTATAAAGGTCTCTCAAGGTTGTGAGTTACATAGCTTATTGCTTTTATTAACATTAGTCATAGTAATTCTGAGGTAGGCTATTGGTATCATTGTTGACATTTGCAGTAAATACTAGCTGATATTATGATTCCTTACAATTTATTTGGTGCATAGATGATATAAAAAAAAATTTGACATTGCTTCAATTTTCTAAATTAGAAATGTGAGTATCAACAGCCTCTTTGAATCTGTGGTCAGATGCACTGAACTCCATCAGCTCCTATAACCTGATGAGTTAATTGGCTTACAGGCTGTTGAATAGTGAATGAGAAACTGAGTTATGTTTCTGTGACCTGGATAACTGAACTGACAATGTGTGCACAAAGAACAGACTTGACAACACACGTTTCACCATCCTTCCGTGATGTTCTAAATCTAATGTTTTAATCCTTTATTTAAATATTTGCATACTGCCTGCTGGTTAAACTAAGTATGTTCACTCAAAACAAGACGATATAGGAAGATTTGGATTTTAATTGTTTTAAGTATAATTAGCAGACAGTTTTTTCCCCACCAGGGGGCGCTAGTGTGGAGAGTGTAGGCCTTCTGGGCAGCTGATAGTCCATCATTAGGTAACTGCAGTTAACCTAGACAAACTGCCCATGTCTGTATGTCTATTCTATAATGACTGGCAATATGCCCGTAATTTGGGTGTGCCAGTTGAGTCTGAAGCTTTTCAACCCAGTGAGATCAGAGATTGTGGCCGAACTTGTGTGTGTGTGTGTGTGTTTGTGTTAGAAATTGTTGAGTTTAATAATAATAGTAATTAAATTCCACGATATGTCATTAATTAGGAATTGATCAGTATTTTGTATGTATATTTACTTATTTATTTTGGAATATGTCGAAAATCTGGTGCATTAACTGTTGCCCAGGAATAAATCTATATTTGAAATGAATGACCATAAGTTTGGCGGTCCAACACATACTGGATAATGTACGATTTCATTGCAACATGTCAAAGACTCACATATGAAGAGAATTCTTTTAAATGGACTTCTCAGTGCCCCATGTGACCCCACAGGACTCAGTTACAGTGGATATGTGTGCATTCTGTTTTCATAGTAACGTTTCAAAGCAGAGAGGATTGGGGCAGAACACACGATGGCCCTCTCTGATTTCACCCTCTGGAGAATGTACTCAGGTGGTCCTATCAGGTGTGAAACTGACTGCTGCAAAGACAGGGGATTTGTCAAGACAAGCTGGAACCATGCCCAGAGCGAGGGGGTTGAAGGCTTTTTAGGGTTTTCTTTTAAAATGTCACAATGCTGTCATTCACTAAGTGTGGTTGATTGCAAGCAGACCAGACTCATTTTCTGATGCGTATTCTTATTTTTCCACAGGTAGACCGAAGGAGAGATACAGCAAGCATTAAAGTCGGCATGAAACGGAAGTTGAGATTGTAATTTTTTTTCTTGTTGTGACGTATATTCGAGTGAAACGGCTTCTGAAATTTGAAAAAATGTAGGGCGGGGCTTGATTCCATCCTTCGGGAATTGATTGGATCGTTGGAGGACACTGACACTGACAGGTTCTCTGAGAGGCTGTGCACCGATAGCCGCACCCTTTCGCCATTGCATGTGACCGGAAGAAAAGAGAGGTCGTTTCGAGGGGGGAGGGAAGGGTAATGTATTTGATTAAAGATTATAAGGGTACATGAATTTAAAAAAAAATAATGAAGTGCACAGATAAATCATTTATAATAAACACTACAATATTACATATAAAAAGAAGATTTGTCAAATTTGATTTCATGCCGACTTTAAGGAAACCATTTTGGACCCATCTCTGACTGGTTCAGACTTCAATATCAGAAACCAAAATGACCTCTGCATGCAGAGATACTGACAGGATTATGTTTTTGTCTATTTAATTAAAACTAAACCCTGTAATTCCGAATGATTAAAAACTCTGGTTTCCAATAAATCATTCAGTTAAATCAATGACAGGTATGGGGCCGCTGATGGCAAAAGACTGAGCTTTTTGGTCTCAGATGAACTGGCATGGCATTCACGCCCGAAACTCCTGTTTGTTCAGAGGAGCAGCAGCCGTGCTAGCCTGGCACGGCTTCACATTCCTTCATAACTGGCTCATTCTGGACTGGGCCCAATATAAAGTCAATTTGAACATAGACGTACCTTTTCACAGGTGTTAAGACTGATACAGCAGCCAGTTCAGATGGGTTCTCCTGAAAGGAATCAACTGAATGTAAACCTCTCAGAAAGGCCATGCTGGAATTATCAGGGGTCAGTGGGTTTGACCTGCATTGTTTTGAGTGGTATAGACTCCAAAACAACATTGTGGAAGACTCATAGAGATGTATATAACGAAGTTCAAGGTTCAGGGATGGAGGTAGGAACCGGCACACGGTGAACACAACTTAAATAATATAAACAAATTAAAAGTAAAGCAGCAGCCCCTCATGGACGTCTGCCGCCTAAACGAAAATAGACATAACAACATAATGTTCCAGGCCTGGTCCTCTCATTCTGCACTGTCGTCACTCCTCCTTTTATTGTTCCAGAGCTCCTCCGTGGGACGAGAACGGCCCATGTCTGCTACATCCCCTGTTGGATGGCGACTGCTTCTCTGGCCTTGGGCTCCCGGCCACGAGCCCCTGTTCCCTCGCTCGCCTGCTTCTCCCAGCATAGTGGAAGGCACCAGGCTCTGGCCTTAGGCAAACAGGGGTAACTCCTCCATCCCCTCATGGATGGCAGATGTCCCTCCAGAACCCAGGCGGACGGCAGCGAGTTTATCCATCCCCCCGGCAAGTCACACCAGCACCACCTCCTTGGGTAACCACTGGCGGTAACCACTACTAACTGCTGCCAGACCCCCTCAGCACCGCAATCCCCTTCAGTAGGGCTTTCTGAGGCCCCATCCACACTACTACGTTTTCGTTTAGAAACGGAGACCTTTTGCTACGTTTGCACCTCTCGTCCAGACTAAAACGGCAAAAACGAAGACCTAAAACGGAGAAGTTTAGAAACACTGCAGACCCGTTTTGCGTTTTGAATCTCCGGAGGGCGTTTTAGTGAAGACGGGTCAAAACGGAGGACTTTAGAAACGATGACACAAGACGCTCGCGCTCGGCTCTCTGATTGGGTGTCATCAATAATGGCGTATCCTTCCCTGATGCTGTAACGTTAACTGCCGGAGGCAAGCTATTATTCCAGCGATCTGTGACAATTCCCATGCCGCGTGCGGTGGCAGTATCGACCGTACATGGAGCGTCGGTTTTGGGTTAAGCCGGGAAGAACCAGCGCATGGTGGGATCATTTTATCAATGAAGTTTTGTTGTGTTTACACCAAAAACCTGGAAAAAAGGAAAAAATGGGCACGCGCATGCCCAGTGTAGGTGAATGGTCACGTGATCCACGTTTTCAGTCGTTTTAATGTGTACGGAGATCACAGCTAAAACGCTGGTGTGGACGGAGATCGTATTCGTTTTAATTTTCGGTTTCTAAACTAAAACGCAGTAGTGTGGATGGGGCCTGACAGCATATCCCTTCTATCCTTCCTCCCGGATTTTGGTACCAATGTTCAGGGAAGGAGGAGGCGGGAACCAGTAAACAATCACGTAAACTTTAATCACAAATTAACCACAAACAAAACAAAAAAAATGTAAAGCGGGAGCCCCCCATGGACCACTGCCACATAAACTAAAACAAAACAACAACATAAAGTCCCAGGCCTGGTCCTCTCTCGTCTTGCACTGTCATCACTTTTCCTTCTGGAGTTCCTCCGTGAGCCCGATCTCACGAAAGTGCGTATCAATACCATGAATGTTATTTCTCGTGCCATTTATACGCCAAAAACAGTTTTAGCGTGTATATGATACGCAGTTTCCGCGTGCATATGATACGCACTTTATGGCGTGTAATACGCACGCACCCCCATCCCCCCTCCCCCTAATCTTACCCAAGGGGTTTTCAGTGTGTAGCATATGCACGCAAAAAAACATTTTTGGCGTATAAATGGCACGAGAAATAACATTCGTGGTATTGATACGCACTTTCATGAGACTGCGTTGCCTCCATAGGACTCGAGACCAGTGTGGTAAACCTTCATTTTGATGTGGGTCTGCATTTCTTGGTGGATAAATATCTCTGTTTTACCATTGTAAATCCTGCGGATGGAGTTTTCTCCATACAAATATAACTTTTTTTAATAGTTATGTCAAGTCCCTTCAGTGCCATAGCTGGAATCCTTGGTTAGATATCAAGCAATTAATAGAGTTGAGATTGGACTTTGCAATGAATCAATTTTATTCTTGCAAATGATAAATGACAGTTGCTTGATAGGTGATGGATTAAGAAATTTGCAATGTTCTGATAACAGTTCAAGGTAAAATTGCATGTTTTGGAGCCTTTGATAAGCCAGGTTTAGGCTTACCCAAAGATTGTAACGTGACACACCAGTTTCCGCTGTAATTACTGAATGGCTGGATGTTCCGCCATTGTTATCTCCCATGGCTGTTTGAGATCATGCTTTAAGATGGCAAGAGCCCATGTGCAAATCTAGCCCCACTAGGCCATGCCTAAGCAGTCAGAAGTGCTCACCTAACAGCCCACAATGACGCAAGAGACGCCAGCACCCGATAACTGCTAATCAGAAACCTTGACCGCCCATGAGACGTAGAAAGCTGGCAGAGGCAGATAGTGGCCGTCTTTGAAGATTCAGTTCTTTCTTAGTTATGCTATTGGCTCTTGGGGAAAGCTTTGATAGAGTTACAAAAAAGGCAGGGAAACCCTTATACCCGTGCTACATTAAGGAGAGGATTGTTTTGGAGACTGTATTCTTCTGTCTGATCTTCTTACAACCAACATGCTGGCATACTTTCATCTTTGGGTTACATCTTTTTGTTAGCATGCAATGTTACTGTGCTGTTCTTGACTATGCTAGAAAGAGTAAGAGGGAGACAGACAAGGATAATTCATTCAATTTTGTATTGCATTTCTGAGTATTTTTGTTCCAAACAGGATGCTGGCCCTCATCATTTAGATCAAAGAAGATTTGAAAGTCCTTTGTAGTGGCACAATAAAAACCATCCAAAACCGCTAAGGAGTTGAGTGCAGGAATAACTTCTGTGACACGCCAATCCTTAAAGCTTGCATCTTGAAGCTTGCAGCTAACACATACACACAACAGGTGTCTTAACCCCACTCAATTAAGCATTGGTCACATTGCATGTCTCCTACATCCTTTTTGGTTTGATCTGAAAATTGTGTGTTTGGGACAGGTTTGTGCTGTGCACCAATCAGAATTGTTGAGAATTTTAAGGTAGTAAACAGGATGCCGAGTTGCAATTCAAATTTGAATTTAAGGAAATATGATCAAAGTGAATTCAAATTCAAAGAAATTCATTTTTTGTCTTTTACTTTCTTTAGGTGTTTGATAAAGCCTTATTTGAAAGTTTGTTGTTGAAGTTTAAAATCCATCGAAGGTTTATAGGTCTTACAGACAGATAAATGTGTTTGAAATGCCACCTACAAAATATTTTATCTATTAACAAAAATGTATTTGTTTCAATATATATATATAAACTTTTGTGAACCAGGGTGCAAAAACGATTTCCCAGAATGCATTACCAGGGTTGAATTTATTTGAATTGCATTTCAGTAAATTCCTCATGTCATTCCAATTCCATTTCCCGTGGGGTCTGGTCATTTCAATTCAATTCAATTCCAACTCATGAATTGAAAGGAAGTCAGTTCAACTCTGAATTTTGTGCCCATCATATTTGAATTATTGCTTACAGCTTGCACATTGCATGGATGGCAAATGCAACCAAATGACAACATGTTTTTCTTTTGTCTTAAAACTGCTTTGCATTGTTACTTACAATGTTCTTTACACTGCAGCTTAGCAAAATTCTAAAATGTTAAAATAGACCAAAATACAGTTTGTATTGCCCAAAATAAGCAGGGACAAAGTTATAATATTAAAAGCAGTGGGAGATGCAAAAGAACATGGGCACAGCAAGCAGAATTATTTTTAACCAGAAGATAATCGCAAAGCGGTGCATGAATCCATTCTGTAATTAACCATAACTCATGTGCTCTCTCCTCAAGTACAGCAGAGAGAAGATGCAGGTGAGAATACTTGAGACAGGGAGGACGCAGATCAACCTTAGGAATTATGTCTGCTCCGTGAAATTGAATTTAAAAATGAAGACATAAATAATATAGTCATGTCCATAGATATCTTCATCTCAGTAGGATATGTGGCAGACAAAGCACTCGAAAATCACACGCTGAGACGCACACACACAGACACAGATAAGGTTGTCTCACTGCCTGAAAATTAAGAAATCATTAGAACCATTCATCATTGTGTTGGTGGGGAAAAAACTTCACTCTTTTAAATAATTACTCTGAATCAAAGGCTAAGTGCATAGAGATCAAAGTCAGGCATTCTTGAGTAATCCTCAAGTGTTGCAAATCTTCGGTAATCTACCTTGCCAGGTCCCCACTGTTTGACATGCCATACTGTAGAAAAGGGAAGGGTGCCATTAATTACTGCTTTGCTGTGCAGTTGTTTACTTTTGTTAAACCTGAGTGCTGCTTGATTTGTGGATCACCCTGTTTATGGATCACCCCCGTTTGTCTTTGTGTTTGTATGGACGTTCACACGATCAGTCTGTTTAGCTTGATGTCTGTGTTTGCTTTAGCATGTTTGTCTGCTTGTTCCAGGAGTTAGTAGTGTGTTTGCATGTGCGTGTTTCTACACTGGGGGAGTGAGGATGAGATTAGCTGTGGACTCTGAGAGATCGGAGAGTTTACTTTTGTGTGTCGAAACGTATTCTTATAAAAAGTGGATGAAATTGTGCAACAGTTTGTCCTCCCTCTACCCCAAACACTGCCAATCCCCCCACCATCCTCGCTATACCTCAGCCCTGACTTTCAAAACCCAGCGTTGTTTAAATTCAGAGCCGGGTCAAGGAAGTTCATCTCTTCATGCTCAATGATGAACCAAAGAGAGACTTGTGCACAGGCGGTTTAAGTCTTTGTCTGTTAACTGTGGTGACCAAAGAGTCACTCCTTCATGACATGCACCGGTGTCCTGGCAAACTTGTGAGCCAATTGAAGATTTGTGATTGGGTGGAAGGTCTTTAATTTTCCTGCAGGTCCTGATCAGGGGGTGGATCAAAGTTATAGCGAGATTAAAGGACATTTGCCTGAGAGCGGAGCACCGAACAGCACACAAAACTCTTTCCCTGCATTGCTCTAATCCAGGCAGCAATCAACCGAGCCCTGGACCACATGGGAAACGGGGGAGCCCCACTGAGATGGGAACGAGAGTTTAAAGGTCACATTAGAAATCCAGTAGATTTCTTAGTCATGTGATGAACGACACAGCTAGATATACACAGACGGCCGCTGAATGATCTATGAGCCCCTTGAGCTATCGACGAATGTAACTTGGCCAGTCAGTTGAACAGGATAGAACTGATGAAGCACTTTGAACAGTCTATCCTGGTCATTGACCCCTATTTTAATCTCAGTGTCTACCTCCCATATAGCCACATGTGCAGGATTTGGCCAGAGAAGAACCCTCATCCTCGCCTGAGGAGTCGGGAAAGGGGATTCTGACCGCAGCGATGAGGTCATCTTTAGCGGAACCTCATTTTCCTTTAAATTACCCTGGCTGATGACCTCGTCTTTTCTTGCAACAATTAACTCTGATTTGCTCATCAACAGAGCAGAAAAATGACCGCAGGGCGGAAAAACAAAGACCACATAGTTAGCCAGGGCTGCTATCTTTGGACGTCACCGCGTGCTTTGATTGCAAAGTAGATGCGCTGCTGGCTTCCTTCTATCTGACGGTGGGTGACTGAATCAGGTGTGAGGCAGTGGCTGCTAAACCTGACACGTATTACAAAAACACTTTATCTCACTTATCTGTCTACTGACTTTATTTTAATGTCTATATTTTCTCAATTGTTTACGCAACTTTGACGTGTGTTGACAGGTTCTTGTACTGTGAATAGGGTGTTGGAAATAAGTCATCCAACAGTTTCAGACGTCATCTGAAGATGAAAGAAAGAAAAAACAAGAAAAGGTTGCTGTTGTAATGAATGACTCAAATATTTCTCACTAATACTGTATTATTGTATTTCCCATACTACTCCCATTTTCCATGCTATAAAAACTGCTGTTGATTCAGTTCGTTTAATGTAAGAACAACTTTTTAAAAAAAATGGATAGAATTTTTTCGGATAAGAAGTGCCTCGTGGTCTTCATAGATGAGTGATAAAGTGTGCTTTATGGCTTCAATGGGAGAGACGGGATTTCGATAACAGCGGGGGGACCGCAGTCTGAGCTGTGTTTGACGGGACATTGATTTCCCATTTGGCTGGTGTGTTTGGTTCAATCAGTTACAGGTATGTGTGAAGAGCTCAGCCAGGTCAAGATACTCAGCAGTTCAAACGCTTGCAGAGGAACACAAGATTGCGAGGTGGATTTTATCGAGGTAACCCCATTAAGTTTAAAGCTGACAAAGTAAATGGAGAGCAAATGAAATGTGGGATCGATAATGTTCCAAGCTTTGTTAGACCTCTGACTCCTGGACTCTGTATTCATAAAAGTGCTCAAACTTTCTTGAATTGTTTTAAAAGAGAGAGGGGAGTACGGAACATCGAGGTTGCTTCCATTTTGCTTCTTGTCTGCTTTGGGTTACAGTTTTGTCTTTAGAGAGAAGCTGGGGAAAGACCCTCCTGGACACATCATTGTCTGAGCAGCTCTTTATATTTTGAATTACTCCAGTGGGGGCAGCCAAACTGTCTGGGATAAAACTGCTGTGCTTGCCAATAGATTTGGATGTTCTTCAGCTTTGATAACACCTGATCTATGTGTCAATATTTTACCTCTACTGTAAGTGTTAATCTCCTCTAAGATGTGAAATTATCTTATAGTGGGTTCCTCGAAATCATTCAGGCCACCAGAATGATACTAAACGTCTGTGATCTAATAGCAAACGCCATTGTTTTATAATCCCATGTTGTTGATGCATTTTTCATTATTATGTATTGTCTCCATGTTACACAACTTTTGACCTTGAATTTCCTCTAAATAAAATGAGTGGACTGGATGTTTCAGAATTTAAGTTGATTTTAATTAAGAGTTCTATAGTTAATACAGATAGAAAAACAAAATGATTTTTTTTTGAGAGTGTGTTCTAAAGAGTGATAAAGCTCATTTCCACAATGTCTTATGGTAGAGACTGTGGACCGAAAAGGACATGTTAGTAATTATCTTGACCAAGAGAGGGCAGTGCAGAGCAGGTGCCTTTCACCGAGTCGCACTGGTTCTCTTTCCATCCATCGTAAGGTGCTCAAAGGACAGAGTCAAGAGATTTTCGCCTCTGAGACCAGTACTATGATTAATTGGGATGTGGTACTGTTAAATGCAGAGAGGGGCTAGAATTTGATAGTCTAAAAGTGATGTGTCCATTAAAAAAACTCCCCTAAAGCATTGAAAGAAAATAGTAAAAAGGTGACAGAATGAAGATTGGTGGCTTGCAGCTGCTGTGTATGTTTACTTGATTATACTTTGGAGACAAAACTAAATCTAACAAAGCCTTTATTTCACGAGATCCATCCAACTATGATAACTATACCTATGATTATCTACAGTAGCTATAGTTCATAAAGTAAATGCATGTTTTATTCTTTAAATGCAAGCAGTTTATTTGATGAGTAGGTTATGGTTTGAGTTTGAGTCTGTATTAATTATACTAAATCTAGAGTATGTCATATATAAGTCAAAGTGTTTGTGTGTGTGTGTAGTGTGGAAGTGGGAGCAGGTAGTGTATTATTCACTGCTCACTAACGGTCAGTAACATGGAACATCACGCTTTCATCGCCCATATCAAACAATGATGTTATCACTGGAAATTGGATACTTTCCAAAGTTAGAGGAATCAGCCGAGTATATCAGATATCTTTCTTTTACTCACATGCTTAATTTTTTGTCTCTCTCTCCAATGGATTTTTTTTTTTGGGTGAATGTGCGTGTGTTCTCTCTCACACTAAATGACCAAAGTTGCCCATTCATCAGGATGTTGTAGGTATCACAGTACATCAGTTCAGATAATGCACCCTCCACATGGCTCGTGACATAGCTGAGGACTGATTTTAGAGATATGCCCATAAATCTGTTAGATTACCCCCATGCACACAGATGTATACACACAGATTCAGATATTCCTTGCGTGCACATCTCTGTCAGACCTCACAAATCGACACATATTTATGCAATATTCCAAGTTTTCCAGGTTGCTCTCTTCTCACCTCTCCACTTTGAGTATTTTAACGTGCATTGCTCGTATTGCTGCAATACTTGCCCCCAGATGCTCACACACGAGTGAAATCCTGACCTTCTTTTGTTAGAGGTGAGTGTTTGCTCGAGAGAGAGAGAGAGAGAGAGAGGCTGGAGAGAATGCATGGGGAATAGAATAATTTCACCGTTCAGAATTCATGCTACAGGTGCAGAAGGACTCGGCTAGGGGCGGGTTTAGTTCATGTGAGCTTAAATGGAGTCTGACACACATTTTGGCATTTTTGCAGCACAGATGTGCAGCACAGCCTACCCAGACCTGGCCTGAGCATCCCACAGAAATAGGGACATAGTCACAAAGACCTCCCCGAGTTAAGAATGTAGGGTATTAAAATACAGACTGACCCGCAGCTGCCACCAAATAAAGACTTTAAACATACGTTACCTTGAATAATGGTGCTCATATTTCACATCTGTTTACTATTAGCAACAGGTTTTTCATTGTCTGATAAAGGTGACCTCACTATTGTTGAAACTCTAAAACTAGAGAAAATTCTAAAACATGAAAATAACAAGTGGAGACAGATGTAAATTGACCGGTGCTGTAATCCTTGCTTTCTTCTGAAGTCTCTGACATGTTTACAAAACTCAGTTCATTCATAATGAGTTGTGAATGTTTAAAATAAAAGGGGTTAAACTGAGTGACCATAGGTTATTTTCTGAATTTGATATTAACTCACCTTTCCGAGACCCTGGTTGAAATCGTGCGGCTTTCAAATCCCATAAGACTTTGCTCTCTGGTCAGCACTTGAAAGAAGCTCGTAAATTCCACAGATTAGTTTAACATGACACCACGCACACTTCTGACTTTATGATCATCTTTTTCCTCCTTCAAGAATCTTGTTAAAATAGCTTTCCTCAGTGGTGGAGTTCAGTCTCAATCTGTGAGGAACCACTGATAAAGGCAATAGATAAGGGATGTAGTGTTGTTAGAGCACCTAATTGCCCTCCTTTTAGGATAAATTCCTACTTTAAGGACCGTCTACCGTCAACTTTCTTTCTTTCTTTATTTCTTTCTTTCTTTCTGTATGATATGCAATCATCTATGGTATTTAAAAAGGGACAGAAATATTTAGTATATTTATATATATCAGAAATATTTATATATCAAAAAATATATATATTTGACTGATGACCCAGGTTTGACAAAATGCACTCTAAATCTATGGTCCTTATTCATGAAACACATGCAAAATAAATGTCTCGGTAAATCATTCATAAATCTATTTGTGTGGAAATTGTTGCATTCGATTCAATGCTTTTATGAAAAAGGTCCAGTGTGTCTGTTTCTCTCTTCTTGGCTTTGCCCTGTCTAAAAGAGACCGTAGACTTGCCAGAATGGTTCAAAACTTTGAACCAGCTTGAAATTTACAGTCTTACAAGTCTGCACTTAAGTCATTATTAAAAACTCTACTTTTCCAGCAGGATGAAAGTATTGTAATATTATAGAAGTTTCTTCTCGTTTCAATAAATAGCAGAATACATACAAGAGTTAAACAGTTGGATGCAACATTTGGTTAAAATTCCACTGTGCTGTGAGTATTTATTTTAAGCTCAACCATGACTTATTTTATGTAAATATGTCGCAACCATCGCTCCAACGCAGTCTCATGAAAGTGTGTATCAATACCACGAATGTTATTTCTCGTGCCATTTATACGGCAAAAATCATTTTTGCGTGCGAAAACCACTTGGGTAGGATTAGGGGGAGGGGGTTGCGTGCGTATTACACGCCATAAAGCGCGAATATGCACGCGTAAACTATTTTTGGCGTATTAATGGCGCGAGAAATAACATTTGTGGTATTGATACGCACTTTCATGAGATCCGGCTCATCCATCCATCCATCCATCTATCTATCTAGCCATCTATCCATCTAATGATGCTGTACAACCCCAGCGATTCATGTAAGTCTCCTGCATTCACAAGATGTGGTATTGCATCATGCATATTGCATTCAGCATAAATTATTGGGGTGTATTTTGTGCCGTTACATGATTTGCATAAATCAGCGTGCTAAAACAAAGCAGACAGTGAGTGCAAATAAACAACGCTATCAGTGGGCACAATTCATTAGTGAATTCCTCCGGTATGTTTATTTAGAAAAGAATGTTCATTGCAAGGTGTCTAGAATCCTCATTCCAAAGCAGCCTTTGTGATGACAACCACCACAACACTTAGATGAGTGAACTGACCTGTACCAGGTGGTTTGTTCCTAAAATATTTAAAAATGTTATGAAATCTTTAGGCTCATTTTGTTGACATGGCATGTTTACTCCCACGGAGTTCTTATACACTACCCATTACGCTAAAAGATACGTAACACGTAATTCAGAACCGGCTCGAAATACCACAAGGAATCAGTTACTCATTAGACGGCAGAGCACTGCTTTAAACATGTGTTGATTCCAGCCGCATGCCGTAAACATGTCTGTGCAGTTTTGTGTGAGCAGTGCAGATGTTTCTGCCGTTGATAATGCCATTATCTCTGGGACTATAATTACCAACAACGAGTCTCGTATGGTCATATGATCCTCTGCATTTTTCAGCATATTTCTCGCAATGCTACTTTTTCTGTTCTTTCTTTTTACAGGAGCAAACAGCTGTTTTATCCCAGAGGCAGTGTCCTCCTCCCAGACTAACATTAAACATAGTCTTTACCTTCCTGAAAGCAGAGAGCATCTGTGGCTCTTCCTGCCAGAGAAGTCTGGTTACAGCTGTCTGCAGAGAGGTGGGGCGTCGTCAGGGAAACCGCTTCATTAGGGTGTAATTAACATCCATGCTAGACAATGGATGCCATGGTGATAGACTCACTTTCAGTGTTCTAAGGGATGACGTTATGCAGGTAATGGGATGAGTTTGCATTATGCTTTTACATCACAATCCAGTGATGTGTACCAAATTAGAAAGGCAGAAAAGATGGCGTAGTTCATTTTAGGTGGTGAGGAATGGAAGTGCAGTTCAGTATTTTTTTTCTGTGATTGTTCAGTCAACAAACCATTGAAAATGCATCTTTCCAGTGGATCAAATGATCTGCAAAATGTGAGCTGTGAAACTTTAACTTACTGTAATTCTGTCCCACAAATCCTTGTTTCCGTTTTCAAATTAAATGGAGTTAATGCAACAAAAAAACAAAAATCTGTAATGATTTACCCACTCTTCAATCATGTGATTTTTCGGTTAAACTTTATTTCGATAGTCCACTTTAGACATTCTACTAACTATAAGTAACTTGTCAACTAACTCTCATTATTCAGATAAATACAGTCAGTTTTGGAACGTAAATGTTGACAGAAAACACATGTTGTTTAACAGTAGGCTATATTGGATTTGTGCATAAGCTCTTAAAGTGACAGCAGTCGAATTGCCCAGTTCTCTATTAAGCTTCCTGCTCAATAAACTCCCCACTGGAAGGGTTTCAGGACAAGTACGGCGGATACAACTCGTGTCACTTTTTGAGCTTTTATTGCACACACATACAATACTCATCCACACACTAGGTAGCCTGAATGCTATCGCTACGCCAGCCTGTCAGGTGGATATTAGTGACGTTGTTAACGTTAGTTAGGTTAGGTTGTAAACCTGCAATGAAAACACAAACATCCCAAATTAACTAACATGTGTCCACAATCATGTGATATTAATATTTTACCTGAAATTACTAGCATTGCTAGTTTACAGTCACTCACCGGAAAGGCGTACCAGTCCTGAGCATTAACTAAATGAAAATGAAACCTAAAGGCGAAACGCCTGCGCACTGTAACTAATTAAGCATACACAGACAAATAGTAAGGATACTAAAACTATAGTACGGATATAACATAAATATGCCTACATTTAGAATAAGTCAGAAATGTACACACTTGTTTCCTCAAATACCCAAAAACATAATAATAATATCTATCACTTGTAAAATATATATATATATACATGCTTGCTGTCTGTCATGTTAATTAAAGAGCAAGAAAAGAAAAACAAAATCACTCTCTGCTCTTGACTTTTGTAACTTTAATTGTAAGCTTTCTTCTGCATTTTATTTTTATAATAAAATAACACTGGATAGTCTTCACATTTGATTACTTTGCTTTCAGGTAAGACATTTAATTTGTCCCTTTATTCTTTTGTATTTATTTGTGCTATCATTTGTTTTTGAGCATTTTATTACTCACTGTTAACTTGTCTTTTTTTGGCAGTTTAGTTCAATGATTCAAATAAAGCCTCCTTGTTCCCTTTCGAAAGGGAACACGCACTGCGTCGACTGACGCTAAGGGGAACGCCTCAGGTGTGACAGGTGTCTGAAATCACAATCAAATCACGGTAATCCTATTGACCGGTGACAGCCCATGAATAATTAACGTGCGACCTGGAAGTAAGGGCGCCTTGCAAACATGATAATCATCTTTTTGTCTTCAGGGACTGTTCTGTCTTTAAAAGTATTTGAGAATTATGGTAAGAATGAAATGCACTGAGAAGAAGCAAAGCTTCCAGAAGTGTGCGGACCCATGCCCAAGATATCTGGCGCTGGGTGACACACACGAGCTGTGCGTTTCTTGTTTGGGAGAAGAGCCCGTTCAGGTAGTTTTCGAAGGAGCTGCCTGTGCAAACTGTGAGCGTTTTCCCTTGAGAATGCACCGCTCTCGTCTGGCCCCTTTTCTCGAGCGAAGAGGGTTCAGTGCCTAGACCTCGTGGTTCGGGTCCTGCTCGTGGTTCGGGTCCTGCTCGTGGTTTGGGTCCTGCTCGTGGTTCGGGTCCTGCTCGTGGTTCGGGTCCTGCTCGTGCTGAGGCAGAGCGGCTACACTCATCATGGGGTTCCCAAATACCCCTTTTCCACCAAGGCAGAGCTGGTGCTGGTTTGGAGCCAGAGCCTAGTTTCAATTCGTTTCTTTGTTTTTCCACACGCAAAGCACCAGCTCCTAACCAGGAAAAGTGGTTCTTAAGTAGCACCAAATCATTGCTGGTCTAGAACAGAGCCAAGTAAGAACCGCTTGCGTCAGGGGCTGGGGGCGGGGTTACCGTGACCAACAAGAAACTTGTGACCGCCATTTTTAAATAGCAGCTAGTCGAGCTAATAGCAGCTTGATTATAATATCCGTCTTTGTAAGTTACGGCGAGCTGCACAAACGCGTTGGATTCCGATGTATTTTTGCACACCAATGATGAGCATCCATTGTAACGCAACGTCCGTTATTGTTGATGGCTTGTTCTAGATGCATCGGAGCGGCGCGGACCGATCAGAGCTGCGGGAGTGTTTGGAGATCATACGACTCCTTGTGCTTTTGGATTACTTTCGCAGTGCTTTGATGTCATACGGCGATCGATCTGCGAGAAGCCGATGCATCTCGAACAAGCCTGGCGTGTTTGTGTTTGGCTCTTCCGCACTAGCGTTGCTGGGCAACATGAGACGTATGCAGTGATGTAAGACCTGGCTCTGTTGTGGCTCTCTAGCCGGTGGAAAGGCAAACCGGTTCTTAGTAAGCTTGTCAGTCGAACCAACTCCGAACCAGCTCTGGCTCTGGCTCTGAACCAGCACACCCGGTTCTTGTTGGTGGAAAAGGGGTAAAATGGACCTTGCCGATCGCCTTGAGACAGGGATCACCTTCCATGAGGGCGTGATTATTATATCACAGTCCTCTCCCCTCTTCTCTGACTCCCAGGCGCTTCTTACATCAGGCCTGAGGTTGGGCTGTTTGGTGAGTCTTCACTTCAAACGCCATAACGGGACACTCATTTAGATGACACTTTATTCAAGAGGAAGAACAGCTCGTGCCGTGCGTCATACGTCATTACACTATTTCAACGTCATTGCACATGCGCAATCCTTTCAGTTTCGGTTTTCAATCCGATCAAGTCTTTGCATGTTCTCTCGATCGTATTAAAAAAGGAATAATTTTCACCCCTTTCAATCTGATCGAAATTGAAAAAGTTTTGGAAAACGCACCCCAGATCGATTAAGGTGTTTACATAAACGTTTTTTAGTCCGATTGAGCCGTCAATCCGATTATAAGGGTCCATGTAAACGCAGCTACTGTCCCTTGATCAAGATCGGCTCGCGCTGCAGTTTTCGTTCCGCTTTCATTACGCTTGCCATTTGATGTTGGGCAACGTTGTGGTGGTCGCGCCATTTTTAACTTAACTTAGAAAAGTCCGGCATCATCCATGAATGCCAGAGATAGCAGCATTACCTAGCTACTTCCTATGACAAGACCCCTGTTCCAAGATGGCAGTGGTTTTAACGCATGCTTAGAACTCCAAGGCGACATCTAGTGTATATACAGTATCTATGTTTGGAAAGGAGGAGAATATTTTTAGACGCGATATTTGAACTAAGATCTACAGGCAATGCGCGCACATTTTAATGAAAATATCGAGCACTATATCAAAAAATTTTTATATCGTTACCGACAATGCTTTACCATCGATAAGTACGATACCGTTTTATTGCCCAGCGCTATTGAAATGTCGTTTTAGAATGCATGTTTCTTCTATTCGCTGCACACTAACCTCAGACACCACAAGGCTGGCACAGATTCAAAGAATCGGGCACATTAGTCTTTTGACATGTATGAATGGTCTAAATAAACAGCGAAGAGTGTCCTCTGAGCTCTCATATGTCTCATTCGTTTGGTCTGGGAGTCCAATGACAGCTTGATGCGGCTTTAGATCGCCACAAACCATTTGTCAGGCATTCGACACACATGCCGAAAAGAGGCAAACTGGCAGACGTGAATTCGGAGATGCCTGCTGGAAATATAGACGTATGAGGAATAGACCCCGGGCAGATATTTGTGTGAGGCTCTAGAGTGAGCGCTAAAAGAACGTGAAGGGAGAGCCAGATATTTGCAGTGATACGAGGTGAGCGGGAGCAGCTGTGTTCGCTATGTGTACATACATGGAATGCAACACTGCGTCCCAAAGCATACGTTCGTTTTAAAACAAATCACCTATAGAAACAGATGAGTTGTGCAAATACACACCCACCTGCCCAGTTACACGCTCACATTGTAACACACATTATGAAACGGGTAGGCTGCACTCCTGGGTGGGCCGTGTATTGTAAGAGACAGGTCCCAGTGCATGAAAAGTGAGACTCTGTCAAGGAGCAGCAGTGTGTGTGTGTTGTGTGTGTGTATGTGTGTGTGTGTGTGTGTGTGTGTGTGTGTGTGTGTGTGTGTGTGTGTGTGTGTGTGTGTGTGTGTGTGTGTGTGTGTGTGTGTGTGTGTGTGTGTGGTGATCGCTTAACCTAGCCAGTCTTAAGGATATATGGTGAAATAGATTTCTCCAGGGGAGAGGTGTGTGTATGTGTGTTAGCCCAAACACATGGCGAAATGGAGGCCCAGCAGCGAGTGGATCAGAATGAGGGTGGACTCTCTACGCCTCTCGGCCAGCCAAAGATACAGCACACGTTCCACTCAATCCCGTCATGACCTCAGCCAGCGCTGGGAGACAAACACCCGTGCTCCGCGCTATTCCTGACGGAAAACTCACCACTCCGGGCATGCAACAAATGACTCAGCACTCCGCCTCGTGATGGTCAACCTGGAGCGCTCCAGTCGTGATGACATCACTGCGAAGGTCAGTTCCCACCCCGCCATGGGCCGCGGCGTTAATCAGAGTCAGATTGAGCTGGGAGGGGAGAGGACAAACACTCTACGATTTCAGCTGTGCATGCTATGACAGAACCATTTCCATGGAGAAATATCCCCAAACTCGAGCCCAGGTCAACAATTCCCAGACAATTAACGGGTACTAGTGCAATTAATATTCTGGGAATTTTTGAAGCATAGTTATTAGTTTCATTGCAAACAGATCAACTTCAATATACGGCCTGAAATAACACTGTTAAATGCAAAAGCATACCATACACTATAGTGTTCAAATGTTTGGGTTAGCTATTTTTTTATGTTTTTGCAAGAAATCTTTTGTGGCACCAAGGCTGCATTTATTTGATCAAAAATACATTAAACACAGTAGGTTAATTGTGAAACACTATTACTGTTTAAAATAACTGTTTTCTGTTTTAATACATTTGAAAATGTTTCAGTGTCCTTCAGAAATCATTCTAATATGCTGATTTGCTGCCCAAGAATCATTTCTTAAATTGCTAGCAATAGCAAGCTAATTTTGAAAGCATAAGATCCCACCCTCCCTTCAGAGCGTCTCGTTCCACGCCTCCTTGCGACTCTCGTGTGATGCCATGTATGATGTTTGGAAATATATAGGTTCAAGCAGGACATTCAGACCGAATGCAATGATTGGACAAACATTTTTGGTCCTGAGACTTCCACGGATTTTTTTTTATTTTTATTTTTTATTCAGAGCATTTCTATTATTGATTGCTATCAAGAAATGACGATGGTTTCAACCAGTATATCAAAAACCATACAATTTATGATTTATTTTATTTGTGGAAATTTTTTTTTTCAGAAATTATTATTATTATTATTATTATTTTTTGATGAATAGAAAGTTCAAAAGGGCAGCTTTTATTGGATATCCTTGCCAAATAAAATGATTAAGTTCTTGTTAAAAAAAATCTTACTGATACAAAACATTTGAACTGTAAATAGTTGCACCGCTTATGCTTGTGGTCTGCTATTTAAGTGCATTAAAATGTGTCTTATTCACGAACCAATCACAAACCATTTAAATTGCACTGCACCGTGAGCATTTAATTGAAGTTACTGTCATCAAGCAAAAGCACGCCTCCTTTGTAAGTAATTACGCATTATAATTGGTTATAATTATAAAAAAAATTGTATTTTACATTTTCTTAGCGAATTCCCCCATATAAATTAGCAGATGATAGTTTTAGAGGCAGAAAAAAAACACTTTTGTAACTACTAGGTATGTAACGATTCACTCGCAAACGGTTGAAAATCGATTCAAATGTGTGACGATTCAAGTCGGTTGAAATGTTAAACGAATCGCGATACATGTTTTAAACAGCAGGGCCGTTTACTGTAGCCTACTGTGAAGTTGTGAACCTTGCTTTATAGGCACAATAGCAGCAAGCACACACTGGCGCGAAGCTAGCGAGTGTTTTCACTTCATTTGAGCTTGTGTGAGCCAAGCTAACTTCCATATGAATGAACTGAAAACGCTCGGATTGCTCCGCTCGCGCCGCGCCAGTGTGTGCCGGTGTGCACGCGCCGTCAAACGCATGGCGACGGCAAGCGTAGATGTTGACTCATTCAAATCGGAGGTGTCGCGGCATTTTGACTTTCCGTAGACTAATAATAATCACCACCGTGAGAAGCACAAGTCACCTCCGTTTTCATGTAAAAGGCATTAATACGACAAGAGCGAGAGCCACGGAGATCACAAGGTGCATCAGTGTTTCCGTGGCAACCAGGTGTTGTATTTATTTTACTATCTCTTTCTCTAAATATGTACATGGATATCTTTATATATTATATATATATATATATATATATATATATATATATATATATATATATATATATATATATTATATATATATATATATATATATATATATATATATATATATATAATTTATTGATGGTTATGGCATATTTTTCTAAATGTGTTTTTTTTTCTCTGATAGTGTAATGATACAAATTATAACAAAATTAAAACCCCTCTAAATGTAATTGTACAACAACCTTGAAGGGATTTTTTTTAAATTTCAATGTAGTTTTTTTTATTTGACAAATATATTTTTAAATTAAAAAGAAATGTGCAGCATTTTGTCTGAGAAATAATAAAAGGGACACTTTTTCATTTATAATTTTTTTAATGAATCACTTGTTAAAAAAATCGTGAGAAAATCGTATCGTTAAACCAGTATCGTGAATCGTATCGCATCGTGAGTTGAGTGAATCGTTACATCCCTAGTAACTACTTTGATAGGCCAGTGGAGTGAGGACCACAGAAGTATCGAGATCACTTGAGTAACACCAAACCCATCGTCGTTGTTAAAGTTTTTTCCCAACGGAGCTGCTCTCAAATTGATTCATCACAGTTACTCACCATTAGGAATAAACTCAGCACTCATAACTAATAACAAATGCCAAAACATCTCACCTCGTTGACAGTAATGGTCTATATGAGATTTAGGTGAGGCGCAAAATGAATTGCTGGTTTCGAGCTGATGAATCACTGTTCTGGAAGTTTGATGGGGGCTTTTAAGAGACACTGAAGATACCGTACGGGTGTCCATACAAACAAAGCTCAGTTACAACCAAATTCCATTCCTGTCGTGGGATAGCAACACAAGCTTGGCTACAGTAATATGTTATTGGTGCACATCTACAGATTTGATTACTTTTAATTCTATTGTAAGAGATTCTCTTTCTCTTTAAATTGCATTCAACTGCATTTCATTTAATACATGAAGGAACGGGGCTTGTTTAGTAGCTGAGTAAACAGTATACATCATCTATAATGGTCCCAGGCGGTGGTGTGTCCCCACAGGTGAATACAGTGCGGTCAACACTTAACCTTCTTTTTCTAATGTTGCCCATTGGTCCGTGAAGTTTCATCAAGTTTATGAGAGGGAAAGGCCTTAAAAGCTTATTTATGAATAGTGAGTGTTTACCCTGTTCTTCTAAATGGATCTCTGAGGGCAACAGGAGAGCGAGGGAGAGCGAGAGGTGAGCTGGGTCAGATCGATAGACAAGAGTCAGAGAGCAATAAGAAAGTATGCCAGTGCTTCATTTGTGCAAGAACGAGCGGACCCAACACCTCTAAATTGGATTTAGGGCCAATTTTAGTAAATCCCCTTCCTTTTAAAAGGTGCATGCTATGATTTGTATATGTGTTTGAAAATATGATGAATACAATAGGGCTATTAATTTAACATGTTCATTTACTGTGGTTATAATATATATATATGTATATCATTATATATAAAAATGAGATTATTAAAAACATTAACTCAATTAATGATAAAAATGGTATGGTTTGGCAAGTTAATTTTAATCTGGTGTAAGTTCTGCAATAATTTATTTTCAAAGTTAATTTTCAATTGAAGCAATTGATATCAATGATCAATGTCTGTGTGTCTATATGCGTTCAGTTAAATTGTTATTAGATTGATTTTTTTAAATGTATTTTTATATTTTAATTTTCACAGTTGTAAATAGCAATGATTTTAATTCTGTAATTATCCTCGCACTATCCCTCATGTGTAGCTAAATAGTGTTATGTGTACAAGCTGTATGTTGGGTTGGTCTTAAGAATTAAATTGACAGAGAAGAGATAATATCCCCAAACTCAAACTCAGGTCAACATTTTCACAACAATTTGGTACTAGTGCAATTAATATTATGGGATTTTTTAAAATGGGAATAATAATAAAAAAAGATCAAATGCAAATTATTGGTACACTATGGAAACGCTACTCAAAAAGGCTTGTAGTGTAGACAGATTATTTGATTTTAATGCAACGGATAGTTTTGTCGCATCAAACATTGGATTTTAACGTCCCTTCACCTCTCCAACCAGCCGGATCCATGACTAGTGAACCCTCTGACTGGATTTCACACCGAATGAAGAGTGGCCTGGAATAAAAAGAGTTTAGAAAGAGTGAAGATGGCTCTCCATCGGCAGTGCATCTGCCTCTCCTCCCTCTGCTTTTAAACATGAATTAATGTAAATTCCAGGCGTTTTCTCGCTCCGGCTCTGATGCTCCGTCTCACCGGCACACTGGAATCTCGTAGGGGTGTGTGAATCTTGCAGTAATGGCATTCCTGCCCCGCTACATTACCGCTATTTCCCAGCCATCAATCAGAAGCCTGTAGTGAAGTGTTATGAGCTGAGAACAGGGCTGGACCAGTGGACAGGGAGGGCCGGACAGCAGATAGCTACTGATATTAGCACCAGGCCTGCAGTAGCAGTATGACAACTCCTTAGCCTTTTCAACTTGAGCAATCGAAAAGCCCAAGTGTCAAGATTAGAAAGCTGGAGACTGTACTTCTGAAAGTAACATTTTCACAGTGAGCAAATCGAACGGATCTCAGCAGGAAATCGGATCCTCTGAGGACATGAGCATTGTTTTAACATGAACTTTTAAAATGCACTTTGATTAATCGGTTTCTTTCCTTAATAGACATTTAATCAGTCTCTAACTCTTGGTTTTTATCTCTGTTCTGTTGCGCTGCGAAGCCCCTCCCACAGTGAGATCTGCTCGAAATCATTGTATCTTTATGAAACACCATTCACAACCCATTTTACTTCCATAATGTAATGTTTCTAAGTACAGCAGGATATTCAACACACACACACACACACACACACACACACACACACACACACACACACACACACACACACACACACACACACACACACACACACACACACACACACAAACTTAGGCCAGGGACTTCATTTTACCTATTGCAAATTTAAAAAGTATTCTCTATATTGTTGTTAAAAAAGTTGTTTCATAGTTTCAAGTTATTATATTTTCATGAAAGATTATTAAAATGTTTTGTGGTGAAATAATGATGAATTGTAAAAAGTCAGCAATGTTTATCAAGACAGTTTGATTTCATAATGATTTAAAACATTCTTATTGGTTGTGTCTTTGTTTTTTAAATTCCTTTTATTGTTTATGTATTTATTCATATCATATATGAGAACAAAATCTATTGAAATGACAAATTAATCAGCATATATGACATTCCTACAAATACTAAATTTACAGTATTCTTATTGGCACTTTATTCTATCAATTATGCCAGAAGAAATGTACTTTTGAATCTTGCATAACAGAATATTTCAAAGATAAGAGATATTTTTTTTAGTTTTAATATGACTGATTTATATTCTGTTATGTAACTATCTCCAGGAGTATTAATAGCATGCAAATATTGTAAATATGTTTTCCGTGTAAAAATCCCCGGAGTAGTGACAGAACGATCACATCACACTCAGTTAGTCATGATGAACCCCTCCTAACTACTATCTGTGTGTAAGATATGACATCATCGCACTATGATGTCTGCATTATCTGATTGTGACATCATAATTCTATCAGCTGGTGCACTCCCACCGATGAGATGCAGAGCGTTTGGTTTGAGGTGTTTCAGATGCTTCTTTACTGACAGTGACATTGTACACTCTCACAGATACAATACAAACACACACAGATTGTACATAGGGAGTCTCATAGCGTCGTAAAGGGTGTGAAGTAAAACAAAAGGGTGTGTTCCTTATATTATATATCTGTTCCCCAGAATTCACTGTATCAGTCATTGTTCTGAGAGAAAAAAAATAGATACTGAACAATTTTTGCACCGTGAATCTTTTTTTTGCTGTCCTCACCATACTTGTTAACTATCTAGCAAAACTTATTTTACTTTAAAGTTTGCTTTTTTTAGCAGCTGCTCTGCTCACTTATTAAAAATAAAGGGTTCTTCGTTAGCTTCTATGGTTCCATGAAGAACCAATAGGCAATAGAACCTTTCCATTCCACAAAAGGTTCTTAATAGTAGAAAAAGGCTATTCAGATTTTTAAATGTCCTTCAAACTCAGGAAAAAAATGGTTATTTAAAGGATAATTCCGGTATTTAGCACTTTAAGTCTATTTTCTAGTTTGTTTTGGATGAACTAGAGTGGTGGACTTAGCAATTTTGACAATGGGTCCTGTCTCGACTTTTTGACAATTTTAGAATCGCCTCTGAGCGCTTCAGAGTGGCTGTCTACGAGCATACTGAAACATGTCCTTAAAACAACCCTTAACGTTCGTTTTCAAAACTGTGCAACTCACCGAGTGGTTAGTTGTGTTCGTTGATGATTAACCCGTTTAATCCCACCGGTCACAATTGTGACCGCAACTTTTTTCTTATTTCTAGAAACTCTAAAAATGTTGTTATTGGCTTTGGGCAAGAAATTCAACTTTTAAATGAAAAAATAGATTGTCTTCATTAAAATCCATTAATGTCATGTGACTAGTGTGAAAGGTCACATGACCAGATCAGTTTACTTCTTGCTTGCACATCTGGAAGAAGATGTCTTCCTCAGACTACTAAAACAAGTACTATGTAAAACATCTTAATTAACAGATAGAACTATAATATTTTGTACATATATTCTTTAAAGGGTCTACTACTGATATATTTTGAGAATTATACTCCTGCATATATATTTTGTTCGTAAGACGTGTAAATTTGTTTACGGTCACAATTGTGACCGGTAGTATAACACAGTATTTCAATTGAAAATACAGGTTTTGGCTGTTAATCCTACACTGAACGTATGCCACACCTGTGAGGTGGATGGATTATCTCTGAAAAGGAGAAGTGCTCACTAACACTTCTTTAGACAGATTTGTGAACAATATTTTTGAGAAATAGGCATTTTGTGTACATAGAAAAAGTCTTAGATCTTTCAGTTCAGCTCATGAAAAATGGGGGCAAAAATAAAAGTGTTGCGTTTATAATTTTCTTCAGTGTAGTTATCAGTATCCCAGAAACTATCAATGTGTTGGACCTTCTAGAGATATGTGACAACCTCCCAACCCCCCCATCCCCCACCCAAATTGAAAGTGACAGTGATAGTGAGGGCTCAGATAGTGAGTACCAGGGTGAAATGGCCCATTTGCCAGGCATTGAATGGCGATGCAGAAGTGAAATATTTGGAGGATTAGGCAGATGTTCATGACAACCAATTGGTGTGCCCCACACATGACCCCAAACAACCCAACAACCCTTTCTACAACGTACGGCCCATCTTCAGTGCACTGAATGAACATGCATCTCCCTAAAACTGGCATAGGACAGGGCCCAAGTGTAGTCATGGTCTAGCCCATAGGGGTCTAGCCGAACAAGCAGAAGTTCCTCCAGGGTGTAACTTTGTACATGACAACCTTTTCACCTCATAAGCTTCCTTCATGAAATGAAAAAACGAGGTATTGGATGTCTTGGAATGTATTATGTAAATAGGTCTAATTAAAGAAATTGTATGAATTCTGACTATGGTGTTTCCCACCGGTCACTATTGTGACCGAGTATAAAACCTATTTTTTCACTAACTTAACCAACATAAAATCAAAAAGGGCATACAATTTGAGTGTTAGGGAGGTCTAAGGAGTAAAATGCATGTACTCAAATTGCAAGAAAAAATTTGGGATTAAACGGGTTAAAAACAAATATATCGGCGCAATGTATGCATTCAATCCGTGTTATTTACTATAGTGGAACTATATTTTCAGATACCTCACAACCGCGTCTAAACTTCCGCTCGATATTTGAGTCTGAAGCGTTGGCACACTCCCGACCACTTGATGGCGACAACCACTTTGCCGCAGTTGCTCTGCTCACGCTAGCCTTGAGAGACGGAGAACCGAGCGAAAAGACTACAACCAAATGTAAACAGACCCCTTTCGGTTTCTGGTAGCACAGTAATATCAACGAGTCCTCCAACAGACATCAATGGAATTTAAAAAATGGCAAAAAAAAACACGACAGAAACTGTATTTCGCTACGCTACTTGTTTTGGAACATCAACGAACACCACTAACCACTCGGTGAGTTGCATAGTTTTGGAAACTAACGTTAAGGGTTGTTTTAAGGACATGTTTCAGTATGCTCGTAGACAGCCACTCTGAAGCGCTCAGAGGCGATTCTAAAATAGTCAAAATGTCGAGACAGGACCCATTGTCAAAATTTCTAAGTCCACCACTCTAGTTCATCCAAAACAAACTAGACTCAAAGTGCTAAATACCAGAATTATCCTTTAAAGAACTGTTCACTTAAAGGTTCCGGGAACCAAAAATGGTTCTTGAATGGCATCACTGTGTGGACCCCCTTTTGGAACCTTTATTTTGTAAGGGTGGTGAAGAGCATCAAACCAGTTGAAAATCAAGCTGTTATAAGCTGGTCTTTTTGGCAGGCATGACTGTAAAAAATGAACTACAGCTTGAAAGCAAACTGAATGACCAATTAGATCAAGTATCCACCTAGTATTGGATGGACACTCCAGGAATGGTTATGTAAACCCGATCACTTAAACCCCGCCACAGAGCATTGCTCATCCCGTAGTTCAGTACGCTCCAGAGGGCAACTACTTAGTCACTACTAAAGAGTATGAGAAATGTCTTTCCTTCTTTTGTTTAGTGCAGATCAAAGGGACACAATCAAATTTATGCTAATGGATTCTCTCTGCATCTTTCTTTCTTGCTCTTTCTCCCTCTTTAAACTCTTGTGCTGCTTTGTGATCTCAAGAATGAAACAACAGCCGTCATCAGATTGCTGTTATGTAAGCTATTTGCTATCTGAAAGGTTACGAAACAAGTTTTTTTGCATCTCATGGCAAGTCAAAATTACAAATATTAGGAGTGGCAATCGATTACATTTTTAATTGAGATTAATATGTGTACATTTATGCAACAGTGCTTTTTTATACGTTCAACTGCACAATAAACATCACATTCTATATTCGTCAAAATGAAGCTCATTTCAAATCTTGACAAATTATTATCAGCTTTAAAGGCATAATAAATATTACATATGTATATTTATATGTATTTGACAGCCCTAATATTAAATGACTACTGACCAACAAAACAGTTGTTGGAATTGCAGTTTAAGGATGAATTGTGCATCCCGGGAGCCTTTGATTTGAGTTGGAAACTATTTTTTACTGGAGATTTTATGTTGCTTTTAGAGAGCCATTTTTCTTGTAATCTTAGATTAGAATCAGACAGTGTTTACACTAGACACGCAAAACTTGCTGCACTCTTTGAAGGGTGAAGATTTTCTCATCACTCAGAAGGTAAAGCTCTCCAAAATTCCCTGGTTCACCATTTAAGAGATTCGTTCTGAGGACAAGCGTAACCAACGTCTAAGCTCAATGTGTAACCTATGCACACCAATAAACAAAAACCTGTTTACCCTCTAGATGAACTCTGTGACCCGCTATTGCTCGGCTCCAAAAACCTAGTGAGCAGCAGCTGCCTTTTAAGGAACCTCATAAATTAAATGGTTGATTTGGTACAATAAATGATGCCTTAAAATGCTGTCTCGCTACGCTTTTTTGAACAGAGCATGTCTTCCTCCGTTATTTTGTTCTTATCATGACTTATTATAAGCTATAGAAACAGTGAAATGGCTTCAAGTGAGCAGCTTACTGAATTCTTAGATGTGCAGACTTTATGTGTGCAACAGTAATGAGATCTGTTTGGATCCTAAGTCTTTCGCAAGGTCAGTTTTGGGAGATGGTGTAAGGCAGGGTGTTGTAGTGAGTTATACATGAAGAAAATCTACTGCTGGAATACATTTCTAAAAGAAAGTCATTTATTGGCCTGCCAATATAGATTTGAAGAAAGAAGATTGTATATCCAGGTAACTTGTCCTGCCATTTTGCTATATATGAAGGAGAGTCCTGCCACGTAATCGAAACTTTCACCTCAACAATGAGAAGAAACATGGTGGACAATATTGTATTTCCTTAATTTATTCAAATTATTTAGACAGTTCAGTTGAAATCTTACTCCTCATGTAACACTGGCTTTCTTACTCAATGACTTATGGCAATTAAAAATAAATATTAGGGCCGTCAATTGATTACATGTTTAAATTAAAGGTGTGAGCGATTTCTGAGAAACACTGTTGATATTTGAAATCAAACCAAACACACCCCTCTCTTCATTGCTCCAACCCCAAAATGCACAAACACACAGCCAGTGTAGAGAGATAAGGAGAGGAGTGACGTGGGCCCTTTTGGGCTCGTTGAAGACAAGACGGGCTGCAGCATTCTGGATCATTTGTAGAGGTTTAGTTGCACATTATGGAAGTCCAGCCAGAAGAGCATTGCAGTAATCAAGCCTTGAAATAATCAGGGCCTGGACGAGAAGTTGTGTTGCATGCTCAGATAGGAAAGGCCTGATCTTCCTGATGTTGTGCAGTGCAAACCTGCATGATCGAGCTGTCTTTGTAATGTGGTCTGTGAAGGTCAGCTGGTCATCAAATATTACTCCAAGATTTGTGACCGACCTTGATGGGCTGATTGAGGATGAATCTAGATTTTCTCGCTTTGGTCTCTCCAGCTCTAGAAAACTTTTCTAATATTACCGTGGGTCCTAAAACTCTTGCCTGATGATGACCCTCCATTTTCCAGGGATATTCCTCTGACCTTTTCTCTTTTAATGTCTCTCAGCCATCTCTCTTTCTACAGTCTTTCTTCAAATCTCCCTCTTGCTCCTCCCCCATAACAAGTGGACATGCCTCCTCCTGCTGATTGGATCACCCTCTCTCCTCCCCCATCATGAGTGACACGCCCCCTCCTGCTGATAGGATCACTTTCTCTCCTCCCCCAATCATGAGTGACACGCCCCCTATTGCTGATTGGCTACAAATGTGCTTATTTCAATGATTCTCAAAAATAAATGTATGCAGCTACGTTTTTTTATTTGTTTTACTTGCACAGTAAATATCAAATTCTGTATTTGAAAAATGGAACTAATCTGGAATAATTTACAAATAATTATCAGCATTAATAGAATTGAAGGATTGTTGATATCTTACTCCTCAGTAAGCATGTAATCACTGGCTTTCTGACTCTTGTGTTAGAAAGATGCCCAAAGAAGAAGAATCTACAGTGAAGCAACCAAAACGAGCCTGGCAGGCATGGCTGAAACACAGAGCAATACAAGCTAAGTACTTACACATCCTATAATGCATCTAAATCTGGAGCAACCGTCTGATGTTGCTGCGATTTACTTGGGTTTGAATATAATTACAGGAAGTTAGTGTGGAATTTGTGAACACCCAAACTTTCAGCAGCCTGTCATCGGAATAGCTTTGTCTTATAAACATGTATGTAAACATACTGAATGACGCAGAGATGTTCAATGAAATCCCTTCAATCTCACCTAGATGAGTAAGTTTGCAGTGCCAGAAGGAGATCACGTGTAAGCTGATGTTGTATAGTAGGAGATTAGTCCTGTTGAATATGTGGCTTTGTTTACAGCTCCCCGAGACACTTATGGACAGTCTCATCCCTACATTTTTGATTCAAAGCTCTCCGTTTTCGACTGCACTCAACATGCTGTGGCCAAAACCGTTTGTTGGGCTGTTAAAAGCCAGCGGTACATTACCAGCTCTAAGCCTTATCTTTTTACACATGCTCACATAATGCCTGAGATCAAGACGGGTCCTCTACAATGTGCCATTAATTTCATCTTTCAGGCCTCCTTATCAAAATATTTTGTTCCAGCTTCCATCAAAATACTTCAGTAACCTTGGAATCTGTCAAAACATTTGGGTATTTTGGAGTTTACCTGACGGCAAATGATTCCATCTGAAATCGCTGCCTGAAATATTCTCTTCACAGATTAAAGGGCTGCGTGCTTTAAACAAAGGTGTATTTGAGTGAGTCGAGCCGGGCTGAACTCCGCCTTGAACCGTGACATTACTGAAAGCATGAGCCTTTGACTTGGCGTGTAGCGAAGCCAAAATGGGCTGGGAGGGAACATGACTGAGCAACGTTTAACCTCTGACCTGTCTATCTGTCTGCCTCTTTCCCTCCCTGTCTCTCTCACATACGCATTAGCACGCCACAGATATGTAAACAAATAACTACAGTTTTGCCATCACCATTTCTATTATTAGTAATTTGGTCTGAGCACCATGTTTTATATCTATTGCAGGATTTATTTAAATTTTGAAGTCAGTCTAGATGTTTACTGTAAATTGTATCGTTCTTATAGTAATAGTCCTGTCCTGGTAAATCTATTCTAAGTTTTCATCATGCATGGTATTTTATTTTATTCAGTTTTGTATTTCAGTTATAATTCCATTACTTCATTTAAAAATATGTGTGCATATCTGTGCATTTCATTCCAAAGTGTTCTGCTTTAATCTTCCTTCAAATTGGAGTTACTTGCTCTGCAGTTGAACAGCTTTTCTTTTTCAGATAATGCGACAAACCTCTTTTCTCAAAGCCCAATTTTTATTACGCACTCGAGTCCCGATGGATGGATAGAGTTAAATTACACCATTTATTGTTTCTCGTCAATTATCCTATTTTACTCTGAAATAGATTAAACAGGTTGTGCCAATTCATATAGTTCTTCTTTCATGTTTTCATCTGCTACTGACCAGTCTAAAATTCATGAGAAGAATGAACAGAAACTAATTTGATGATATATGCTTCCCTGTATTTAATTGTATAAAACACAGATTCTGTAGGTCTGCATGTATCTGGGATGTTTGAGCAGCTGGTCTCTCTTAAAGGAGAGAGATTTTCTCACAGGGTCTTTCTCCTGGGGCATTTAAGATGACCACACATCTAGCACAAACCAAATGCTTTCGTCCCACCACCCATCCGTTCACTGAATTTCCCAGTTCTTGAATGGAAGCCAGCGCAGCCATAGTTTAGCTTTGTGCAAACCTGTTTGTTTGGGCCGTATACCCAGCAAAGCTTCTTCTGTCACAGAGCCATCACTGTCTGCCCTTCTAGTCAACCTGTGAAGATTCTTCAGGGATGGAATAATCACAGGTGAGGTTGCACCATGACAGCAAAGTGAAATAACCCTATATTGTATAAACATTGCGTCACTGCTTCTATAAGATGTGGCTGGCAGCGGTCCACATTTTATTAGCTGTAGTGTGCTTGAGAAAAAGGAAAGTGTTTTTTATACCTCGTGTCCATTTCCCACCACAAACAACAAACACTAGATAAACATTTCCAATCTTTGGGTACGGGTTGATTAGACAAGCCTCACTACTATTGCTCATAATAGGGCTTGTCACACTTAATTAACCCAGGATCATTGTAAAGCCTGGGTAAACGTAATCCTGGGTTATCTTGTTTCACTTTTCACATTGCTCATAAAAAGTGGTGATAACTCCAAGTGTGAAATGTTACTTTTACGCAGTATGATGGCTCAACATGGTGCAACTGGTGAAAACATATGCAAATAGAAAAAAAACACCATGCACATTAAGAAAACGTCTTCATCAGTTTGACAATACATATGCTGCAAATAGAACTCCCAACGCAACCAAATACAGAAACATGCTGCAAATACTCACAATGCAACCAAAATACTGTCTATGGTTTTAACCATTAGTTAAGCATTACAAAATTTATTTTCGTGAACATGATTTAGTTACAGTTGTGAAAGTAAGTTAGCCAGCTTATATAATGTTTCACAGTTGATTGTTATTGTTAATTTCTTTAAATTATTTAGGCTAATATTGTCCAAAAGGCTAAGGAATCAAACGATCAGGATGTTGAAATAAACAAAAATCTCACATTTTAGATCATCAACAACACCACTAATCAGTAGACAATGAACAATAATGTCCCAACAAGTTTGTCACTTGTTCGAGTCCCCTCGAAACATTTCCGTTGTGGTCTTTGCTATTTGGTTGTGTTGTGAGTATTTGTAGCGCGCATTTCTGTATTTGATTGGGTTGTGAGTATTTGCAGCATGTTTCTGTATTTGGTTGCGTTGTGAGTATTTGTAGCGCGCATTTCTGTATTTGGTTGTGTTGTGAATATTTGCAGCATGTTTCTGTATTTGGTTGTGTTGTGAGTATTTGCAGCGTGTTTCTGTATTTGGTTGCATTGTGAGTATTTGCAGTGTGTTTCTATATTTGGTTGTGTTGTGTGTATACGTTTCTGTATTTGGTTGTGTTGTGTGTATACGTTTCTGTTTTTGGTTGCGTTGTGAGTATTTGCAGCACATTTCTGTATTTGGTTGGGTTGTGAGTATTTGCAGTGTGTTTTTGTATTTGGTTGTGTTTTGTGTATACGTTTCTGTATTTGGTTGCGTTGTGAGTATTTGCAGCGTGTTTCTGTATTTGGTTGCGTTGTGAGTATTTGCAGCACATTCTGTATTTGGTTGTGGTTTGAGTATTTGTAGCGCATTTCTGTATTTGGATACGTTGTAAAAATATTTGGTTGTGTTGTGAGTATTTTCAGTGCATTTCTGTATTTGGTTGTATTGTCAGTATTTGCAGTGTGTTTCTGTATTTGGCTGTGTTGTGAGTATTTGCAGTGCATTTCTGTATTTGGATGCGTTGTGAGTATTTCGTTGCGTTGTGAGTATTTGCAGCACGTTTCTGTATTTGGTTGCGTTGTGATATATATAAATCAGAAATCTCATTTTAAAATGGGAATATGTTTTTTCTCATTTTCCCTGCTTCTCATTTTCCCAGTTTAAGCAGCCAATAACTATGTTCGACAATGCTTCAACGGCATTTTAAAATTACTTGATTTTTTAAATGTTACTGTACATTTTATGGCCTCTCATTTGCCTCTTTTTAACTGAAACCTGAAACCCACAGCAAAGGGGTCAAACCTAATCCATTTGGAGCTCACTGAAAGGTGATTCAATCTCCATGTTTCTTTTTCACGTAACATTTCCTTATTTTGACTCGCTAGGATATCCGAACCCATCAGAATTGAACTTATTTTGTCTCCTTAACAATAAAAGTGGATGAAAGTGTCTTTTTTCACAAAAGCCAAGAGTAAGGCCAAGACAGAGAGACAGATTGTTCAGAGCGATACGGCTCTCAGACTGCAGCTGAGAAATGGCGCGGTTTTGTTTATGGAGTGTGTGTGAATATATTCCAGACTTTATTCAATTGTGAACTCAGTGGGAAGGAGAGAGGACCGAATAGCACTTTGGAACAAAAGTTTCATGTTATGTCTTGGTTACAAATGACACAGCTTAACCCGGGATAGGAGACAAAGGCATAAATTGAATCTGGCCCCAAACCACAGACTCCTTAAGTGAAGGAAGGACATATCTGCAGCACTTCTCTGACACTGTGAAGTGATACTCTTTTATATTATTATGGTTAGACTGACACCCCTAGCCAAAGAATGGCAGAAAATGGATTTCCACCCTACAACTTTTCCAGCTTTATCCAGCGGATTTCTCAACAATCTGAAGATCATTTCTGAGTCACGCTCCGAGCGTCAGTGAGTCTGCAACGAACGGTGTGCGCATGAATGCTTTGGAATGTGCATCATAATGAAAACTCATCAATATCCCGAGTTCGTTGTTGCGATTTAACGTCTTTTTCCGTGCCAAGAAAAGAGCCATCAAACACAGACAACTCCTTCTGCTTCTATTGTTATTCAACTCATTAATAATTCTGTTATACCTCTGATCTCCCATTGAAATTAAATATATTCCCAGATGTTTTTCTTGTCAGTTCTACCACTCCTGTCTTGAACATCTTTGCTATTGTTTAACTTATGAGCAGGAAAACCTGCAGCCTTTAATAGACTAAAGAAAACACAGGATTGTCATCAATCATTGGCTGTGATTTTTCACTGCGGCTACACGACAAAGCAACACCTACAAATTGGCTTTGAATTGCTAAATAGTGAAATCAGTGTTTCAGGGCAGGGCGTAATTTTTTTTTCTACCAGGAATGAATCACTAAAATGTGACATTCATCTTTTTGATGAGTTTGCTTTGATTAATGAGAGTCTGAGAGTGGAAAGTCCCTATCAAGCATCGAGAAGTAGGCAGGCGTTTGGAGCGCAGCGCTCATCAGAAATCACAAGTCTATCTGAAAGCAGCCTATGATATATATATATATATATATATATATATATATATATATATATATATATATATATATATATATATATATATATATATATATATATTATATATATATATATAATTTTTTCATATATATACATTCAGAAGTTGTCCGCATGCCCACACAAGCTTATTCTCATTCTTAACTAACACAAATCTCACATTTGGATAGGTTGTCTATGAAATTATTTATTTTATTTTTATTTTTTTTTAAATATCAACAATAAGATATATTTGCAGAGGTAGTGTAAATCTGTCTTACAACTGGTCAATTTTTCATTTACATTTTTTTAACTTTTTTTAAAAAGTTCTGTGGAATGATATATGTACATACTTACATACATACATATGGATTATTTTTCTGACTTTTTGAAGAAAAGGCATTTTCAACATATTTTAATAGGCATGTCTAAGAATAAGATTAAACGATCTCCTGATGAAGGACTTTATTTGTAAATACCATCACAGATTTCACTACTAAGACGCAAGATACCTTGATGATCCTGACAGGCATTGTGAAATGCTGCGGTATGAATGATAAAGATCGGAATTTCATTGTTTGTTATTCTTTTAGCTGATTCATTCTGAAATTGACTGTTCCCGGTCCAGGGCCAAGCACTGTCATGCAAACCTCTGCTCTAATAATTTCAGAACATGTGGTAGGACGATATTTGCACAGCAACACCTGTAGGTACTTCCCCAGACTATAAAACACAAGAATGCTATACTCTATACCTTCACGTCTAGCATTTGAGTGATGGCACACGATGTGAGTTTTTTACAGGACAGAGATTAGTGTGTATCTGCTTAAGGCAGCTTTATCAGCGCTCAAGTGAAGCTTCCTTGTGTTTCCCTGATGGACAGATTAAACCCTCAGCAGCACAAAGTGCCTGAATACAGTATCTGTCTCCACAGGACCTGCTGAAGTCCAGCTCCATTTGAGCTTCATGTTCAAAGTCGCAAATCATCATAAAGACATAATTTAACTAATTTAAATTGGGCTTGTGCAAAACCCTGCAATTTACGTCCAACCCACTTGAAGTTGTAACTTAATCATTTTGTTCCGAGACTACATGAAATATATATATATATATATATAATATATATATATATATATATATATATATATATATAATGTTACAGTGTCATTTGACAATATTGTCAAATGACACTGTACAGTAGATGTCTAGTGCTCCGCATCCTTTGCATGGGACTGCGTTAATGTTAAAATAAAGAGTTTTTTATGTGTTTTGAGTAAAGTTAGTGTTGACTGTTCACTCTTAGAAGCAAAGGTTCTATATGGAACCTTACAGAGTTCTATCAGGTGCTTCTTTGACCCTGTTTACACTTGGTATTAAGATGCGTTTTGGTCGATTGGATCAGAAAGTGGATGACGCGAAATAACGCCGTTTTGAGCTTGTCCACTTTCAACCACTTCCAGAGGTAGTCGGGAACACATTTGACTGGATTGCTTTCGTATTTTAAACATTCATGTGGTCGAATGTGTTCAAACAGCCACAAAAGACGCCTACTCTCCACCTACTGACCTAACGCGTGAACATTACGGGAAGAGCTAGACAGACGGGATTTAAACTGTCGGCTGAAGACCCAAGTTTGGTTTGAAGATGAAAAACGTACCAAGCACAATGTTCTCTCACCATTCCTGACTTTTAACACACACTCACAGTGTTCGGCTGGTCTTGTGGCTGTCAGAGCAGAAACGAAACCTGCCGCTGATCCAATTGTTTTCCCATCGTCTCCTTTCGCATTCATATGTAAATTGTGTAAGCTTATTTCGTCCATTAGATCGAAAGGGTCACCGTGATTTTGCCAAGTAAGACATGGTCCTGGATCAACATATGTTGTTGATCCTGGATCAACATTCCTGTCCCAAAATGTAGACCTTACCCACTTCCTACCACTAAACCTAACCCTACCCATAACTTTTCCCTAAAATCAGAGGGTAATGAAAGGTGACTGACACTAATGTTTAAGTACTTCATCCTGGTTCTAAGCCTAAACATGACATAAACTGTAAACTTGTCCCTCAAATCTGATTGGTTGATTGGAAAGTTGATCCAGGATCAACAAAGATGTTGATCCTGGATCATGTGGTACTTGGTGAAATCACGTTCACCAGATCGGTCGACCATACATTTATGCCGCTGATCCAAATGTTTTCCCATCGTCTCCTTTCGCATTCATATGTAAATTGTGTAAGCTTATTTCGTCCATTAGATCGAAAGACCATACATTTATGGTAAATGGACTGCATTTATATAGCGCTTTCACAGACCGAATGGCCACCAAAGCGCTTGACATATTGCCCACATTCACCCATTCACTCACTCATTCATACACCGACGGCGGTGTCAGCCATGCAAGGCGCCACCCAGCTCGTCGGCAGCAGCTGGGGTTAGGTGTCTTGCTCATGGACACCTCGAGACTTGGTCAGGTTTGTAGACAAACAAACCTTTCGGTTTGTAGACAACCTACATGAACCACTGAGCCCCTGCCACACCAGTGAGCCATTTTTCCGCCCATAGACCCTCCCCTCGAAGAAATCAGGACAGAAGTGGTTGAACGTGGACAAAAGAGACGGAATAAAACAACAGGCGTAAACAGAAATGTGTCTCCCTCCTCTACTTTTGATTCGATTGCGCATCATAATACCAAACAGGGACATATATAGAAGCTTTTAAGGGTTCCCATCATGGGATCATTTTATGGATGTATTTTTTTTTTGTTTTAAGCAGTTCATAAACATATTCGTTTTCATTATAAAGGAATTAAAATAACCCATTTAACATGAAAGACAATTCTCCTTATAGAAACTTTTTGGAATAAAGAGAATAAAGAGAGAAAATTGAGTCAAGTTCTATATAGAACCTCAATGAACTTTTTTTCTAAGAGTGTTCAGACTTCTTGGAGTTTTTGTGGTTACTGTTTTGTGTTGTGTTGCTTCACTCAACGAGAAATTACTTGGGTTGAGACTTGCCATAAACTTCCTTATTCAATATTTAGCTGTCGACTTAATATGTATTGTGATTTTTTAACATATATTCAGCATTCAGCATGTAAAATGGATAACTACAGGGTTGGACAATGAAATTGAAACACCTGGTTTTAGACCACAATAATTTATTAGTATGGTGTAGGGCCTCCTTTTGTGGCCAATACAGCGTCAATTCGTCTTGGGAATGACATATACAAGTCCTGCACAGTGGTCAGAGGGATTTTAAGCCATTCTTCTTGCAGGATAGTGGCCAGGCCACGACGTGATGCTGGTGGAGGAAAATGTTTCCTGACTCGCTCCTCCAAAACACCCCAAAGTGGCTCAATAATATTTAGATCTGGTGACTGTGCAGGCCATGGGAGATGTTCAACTTCACTTTCATGTTCATCAAACCAATCTTTCACCAGTCTTGCTGTGTGTATTGGTGCATTGTCATCCTGATACACGGCACAAAACTGTGCTCTTACCCTGCTAATTGGACCTTCACAGTCTGCTCTTATTGGTTCAATGTGCAATTAATGAAGATTGGCCACCAGGCTGGTCCAATTTAGCCATGAAACCTCCCACTCTAAAATGAGAGGCGTTTCAGTTTCATTGTCCAACCCCTGTATATTGTATGGCAGAATAAGTGCTCGGCGCAGTAATATCATCTCTCGTGAAAAGTCCGCTCCCTCTCATTTCAACGGGAGCGGACTTTTCACGAGAGATGATGGTATTCTATGGTATTCTGCCATACAATGTAGTTATCCATTTTACATGCTTAGAAAAGCGCAACGTTTTATTTTGTGTCACCGTTCTTGGTCGAGTTACACTACTCTAGTAACTGTATTTAAATAGGGAAAACGTGGAGGTGTTTGGTCGCTTCTCTTCTTGGCCTGTATTGAATGAACAGGGCTGAGATAAGATCTAACAAAGGTTCGCGGCAAGACAGCGATTTAGTGCACGCACTGAGACGAGAGAGGTATGTATCAACTCGTCTTAGTTAAGGGAATAACATAGTTTAATATGAAAAACCAGTAGAGTATCTCTTTAAGCATTTCGGGGGAAAAATCCTGCAAAACTGAATACCTACTACTCAAGACATGCGTTTTAAAAGTTGAACTTATTTTATTGATTTTTCCCCACCCCTAAATAACTGTGTTAATACAGATCTGAGACCAGTTTTTCAGTAGCACTTTTTCGATAGTCCACTTTAGACATTCTACTGACTATATGTAAGTTTGCAACTACGTCAACTCATTCTACTTACCCAAACCGAGCAGTTTACTAATACTCTAATAAAAGTTAGTTAAAAAGTAGTTGTGAAGATACCCCTTAGTATCAAAAACTATCAAAAAAAAGTAATTTTTTTCTCTTATTGCTCGTGTCATATATTACATAATACAATCGCTGCGTCTGAAATTGAATACTTCTCTGCTATATAGTATGCGAAAAACAGTACGCCAGAAGAGTAGTATGTCTCAATACATATTATTTGAAAAACAGTATAGGCAAAAAAGTCGCCAGATGACCATAATATAGAGCGTACTTTTTTTAACGGCCGCAAAGTAAATTCAAATGTAGTACCTACTAACTACGCAATTTCAGACTCAGCGAATAAGTTAGGTTTTACTTAGCATGCTAACCCCCACTATTGCTAGCTAACAGTCATCGGATACAAGGTGACCATTTGTTGTTTAACGAAATTGTTCTAGTCTTGTTGTATGAACCTGAAGTACTGTAATTGTGTGGAGAAGTTTTCCACAATTTAATTGCGTTACTTTTTGGGTAAATTATATTAACTCACCGAATTCTTTGCATGACTTTAGAAGCATTTTCTGCACTTCAAGAGTATGAACCGCAACCACTGTAAGGGTGGTCTGCTATGTTTCTGTCTGTCCGCTTGAGTTTGTCCTATACACTATAGAGTCTGTTTTCACTCTCAGACTGTCTCTCTCTCTCTCTCAACCTCCACGCTCACACACTCAGTCAACTCTATAACCTGTTCAGTCTTCTCTGTAACCCAATCCCGCATTTAAAACAAAAAGGTAGACACTCTTCAACAAGGAAAGGTCCTTTATCGCCTTCCCGAGAGGTTTTGAATATCAGCCTGTGGAGATAGCATCTCTCCATGGCTATTCGAGTGTGTCATGGCCTCTTTCATTTGATCTTTATTTACATCTGCCATTGTGTGGCCTAAGCCATTAAACCAGAAGCCGTTCTGAATGGATGAGAAGTTCAGGATAATGCCTCCGCACTCCATTCAGCTTCCTTCATTAGCAAGCTGTCCATCCGTAGTGACGGATGAGAGAAAAAGTTAAAAAGACGAAAGGGATAGAAAGACAAATGGAGACCCAAAAGAGATTCACTGTAATGCAAGTGAATGGCTCACCTCATAGGATGCCATTCAAATCAAGACTTGAAGGCTAAGTCAAGCTTGGTTTCCTACAGACACAAGGAGAGAAAGAGAGAGAGAGCAAGTTTCTATATGATGATGTACGGAGGGGTGAATTCGTGATATAGTTACTAACAATTTGTCCAGCTGGAGGTCCAAAATGTGCACCTATAGTGCTGCAGTATGTGCATTTAAATTCTTCTTGAAATTAAAAATCATTGTATATATAATTTAGGTTTATTCACAAAAGTCAACATTTGCCTTGTTTATTTAACATTTATTTAATTCATTACATGATGATTAATATGTAAAATAAGTTCTGTAGCTGAACTTTAATCACTGCCAAATGTGAAATTAATTTATTTTTATATTTAAGTTTGGAATAATTATGACTTTTTAATGTTTTTGAAAGAAAACAGCAATATTGTGAAATATTACAATTTAAAATGTGTTTTCTAATGTAATATTTCATGAAACGCTGAATTTAGCATCATAACTAGTATTTTTTGATGCTCAAGAAATTAAATTTTTATTATCAATGTTGAAAACAGCTGTGCTGCTTTTTTCCTTTTTTGTAACATTATGAATATATTTACTGTCACTTATGATTAATGTGTGCTTGCTGAATAAAAGTATTATTATTTTATTTAATAATTGTTTATGTTATTTTTAAATCTTAATCACCCCAAACTTTTGCATGGTAGTAAAACAAGAATTTCATAAAATAAGGTTCATAAAATTGTTTTTAAATTGCAATATAATTTCCCAATATTACTGGTTTTTTTTATCAAATAAATGCAGCCTCAGTGAGCGTAAAAAAAAAAAAAAAAAAAAAAAAAAAAAAAAACATTTTGACCAAAATACACTGGCATCATTTAACAGATTATCAATACGGGTTAACTTTTATCATTTATGCTGTAAAGGGATTGTGGCATGTTTGCGCCATCGCCTCATTTGCATAATGCATGTGTTAAAACAATGCAGATTGTGTATGCAAATAAAAAGGCACAATTCATTATTAGTGAATTCCCCTCTGTGTGTGTAGTCTGAACGGCTTAATGTTCCTGTGTGTGTGGGGTGTTGTGTGTGGTGTGTGTGTGTGTGTGTGTGTGGGGTGTGTGTGTGTGTGTGTGTGGGTGTGTGTGTGTGGTTGTGTGTGTGTGTGTGTGTGTGTGTGGGTGTGTGTGTGAGAGCAAACACTCATGCTGGCCCTTCTACAAATTGCACAGGGTGTGGGAATTTCCCTCCTGTAGTGATCTGTCAATCAGAGTGTGTGTTTGTGTCCATGCGCACTTTTGTGTGACTCTATTTGTGTATGTGTTTTCTCTCCACGCAGTTCCTCCTAATGTTGCTTGTTGTGTTAGTGATCATTCATGGCTAATCCTGCTTCTTTCCCTCCCAGGTTGCTGTAAAGGTAACACAGGCTGGTGGAGAGACGGATGAGAGATTTTAGGCCTCCAGGGTGAAGAAAAACAAGAGTTCACAAGTTTAGATGTTCATATAATCTGAAGGATGAGGGTTGACAGGATTGGTGTGCTGTCTGAAAAGGAAAAACTCAATGCTGAGACTCGACTCAAGACATGAGTTCCTCCAACAATGACAACTTGGATTGGTGAAGGAAAAACTGTTGAAGAAGAGGGGTGTACAACTTTTTATAAATTATTTACCCAGCATGCTTTTGTGGCTGAGTTTGATGTGGTTTAAAAAGAAAGTGGTTTAGGATGGTGTTTATAGTAGATTGTAGTTTGAAATGTCACCGTTGTGGAGTGTAGTCTAAAATGTTTAGTGCCAGCGTGCCAATCATCTTTGATGTTACATTATTTTTATGTACAATGATGTGTTGCTTTCTGACTAGCTGCGCTCCTACTGTATAATTTCAAACTCATAGTTTCACATAAAATAAAAAGAAAATTTAGATTAAAACATTTAGTTTTTTGTTGAAGTTAAGTTGGTGCACAGCTGTGAATTTTGCAAATCAGAGCTGGAGGATTTTTTCAACAGAACAAAGCAACATAACCACAAACTTCACAGTCTACTTGCTCTTTGGGAATATATTTTAGCATCCAAAGTAATTTAATTCAGTATCTTTATGCAATTGCTGGCTTCAATGTAATAATCAGAAGTTATTTAAGCAATATGAACCGAGGGCCTGCATGAACATGGCCATTATGTTAAAGGAATAGTTCACTCAAAAATATAAAATTTGTGTCATCATTTACTCATTTACTCGCCCTCAAGTTGTACCAAACCTGTACGAGATTTTTTCTTCTATTGGACTAAAAAGAATATATTTTGAAGAATGTTGGTAACAGGTTTACCATCAAGAGTCCATCAATTGTCTGGTTACCAACAGTCTTCAAAATATTTTCTTGGACACAGGGAAATGGCAGCATAGTGCATAGTGGCAAAAATCACATTACAGCATCATTAACAGTTCTTGGTTCAAGAGAAGCCAGAGTTTATTTCTAAGAAAAGTTTCAAAGCCAATTTTTCTGATTCCAAACCACATTTTCATCAAAAGAAACATTCAGAAGGAATTCTGAGGTGTCATGATTTTCATATTTTTCTTTTGATGTTTGAAAAATCCTTATCTTAAAAATGGAGAAACATGATGGAGAAACATGATGGAGAAATGATGGAGAAACAACCTTGGACGCATCCAATACAAAGAAATGAGGAAAAGCATAAGCAAAAGGTCATGATACCTTCACTGTAAAAAAAAAAAAGTTGGATTAACTTAAAAAAGTAAGTTACCTGGTTGCCTTAAAATTTTTAGTTAATTGAAATTAAAACTTTGAGTTAATACAACAAATGAGATTGGTTTAATAAATAGAAACTCAAAATATTATGTTACCTGAACTACATTAATTATCTAAGTTGAATTGACAAAATATAAAAAGTTGTGATAACAAATCATGAAAATATTTTTTTACAGTGTTCCTTTTAAATCTGCATGAAGTTGTGATAGTCTTTTATTTCCTATTGTGACGAATATGTGAGTAAAAGTTGAAACTGCTTCTCCAACAAAAAGAGATGTAGGAAGGGATTTGATTTTGTCCGTGGGGAATTGATTGTATGGTTGTGGTTTGCTATTGGTGGATCTCATGTGAGTGACAGGTTGCCCCGCCCTCACGCCAGTAAACACATCATCAGAGAAGAGAAGAGATGAGCTGCAAGAGGGAGGGTGAAGTGATTTTGATGAAAGTGACGTGACATGAAAAAAAAATGACGTGCACGTAATCATAATCATTTAGAATAAACACTCGATATTCCATAAAAAGTGTGAATTTTCAACTTTGATTTCATTGTTGTTTTAATAACATAGCTACATTTACACACACCCAAAAAATCTGTTAATAGTCGGATTGATGGCTCAACTGGTTTGAAAAGCCAACAATCTGAAAGAATTTTCGATCATGATAGAAAGTTGTGAAAGATCTAAAATAATCAGGTCAATAAGACAAAATAAAACTTTTGAATATGACTCGCTTCTCAATCAGATTCTAAAAAAAGTCCTGTGATGCGCATGTTTAACAGAGCCCTTGCATAATAGCATCTTTACATGTTTTACTTCTTAGGAACGTGTTTATTTACGATTCACAAACTCGTCAGTGGATGACTGCATATTTCCTAAATATATTTGCTTCTGACATATTTGTCAGCTTTCCTTTTATGTCATCAAGGCAGAGCTCATGACAATATCACAGAGGCTTTGACCAGTTTGATGACAGGTGACTGGGCATATGCATGTGCATGTGCATGTTCAGAATACATAAATGCATGAGAAAATCAGTGCATTAAAATAAGTTGTTTCAGGTGAGCTTCTGTCCTGCTGGAGTCACTGGTGCTGGTTTGTGTGTTGAGTTGGCCGTGAGCGAGGGGTGGGGATGTCGAGCCCCCGCTTTCATTGCAGACGGCACATTCCAGGCTCAGCTTTGATAAGACACAGGCAGTAGAAGACAAGGAGTCAGTCAGCGGTGGGGTCCACAGCAGGCCAATGATTAATCCGGCCCCAATCATTAGCAGACTCCAAACTCTCACAGTCGAGAGGAGAGACGAGGGCCAGCCCTGGCTTACAGACGCATACACAACTGAACTAGCAGAATGTGGGAAAGCGTTTTCACATGACAAAAGCACCAAACTCATCATGCATACACCTGCAAATCTTCAACACTACCAATATGATGATGCCTTTATGAGCAACAATGCACCATTTTTTCCAACTGAACATGGTTCTCTTACGAGAGTATCTCTCGTACTGCGTAATATCTTACGCTATGGGGAAAACTCTTTTCCACGAGATATTGAAGCCAAAAAATATCCTTAATTTTTTACTAATGTAAAACGCTTTGCAGCAGCAAGCAGACCTAGGCGAGACAGCTCGCGCGCCTATTGGCTGCTCTGCGGCAATAGCAGCAGCCTATCGAGAGAGGCTCTGCGTGACGTCACGACGAATGGGGGCCCTTCGCGCCCATATCGTCACGTCCCGCCAGAAAGGGCGTGGTCTCGCCCTATATCTAGGCTCGATAGCTGCTCTTACGTCGATTTTCATCTCTTCAGCGAAGCCTCCCGCATCGCTGGATCCAGAGTGAGAAGCCGCGCCGTCGACCTGTAGCCTTCAGCGGGACGTGCCATTGAGTCTGGAGTCGCTGGCCTCGCCGCCTTCAGCCGCCGTACCTGCTGTGCTTTCCGGCGTTATATCCTTTCCTCTGCCTAGAGTGTGTGTGTGTGTTTGCATATCTGCTTTTTTCCCACCCCCTCTAAAAGAGCGGCGTCTTTTTAAAGATGCCTTCCTGCGGTTCTTGCCGAGCCCCACTCAGCGACGAGGACCGACATGTCATCTGCGTGTCCTGCCTGGGTGAGGATCACGCGGCCATCGCGCTCGCTGACGGCGGATGCCATCACTGCGAACGTTTGCCTATGGTGACTCTGCGGACTCGCCTGGCTTCGTTCTCCGAGCCCGTATCCCAGCCTGCCGTGACGCCGCGTCGCAAGAAGCGCCGCGCCCAGCGCGCTCCCGAGCTATCTCCAGCCCGCCAAAGCTCGCCGGTTCGCCCGCCAGCTTCGCCGGCTTCGCTCGAGTCGCTCACCGACGGACAGCGGCCGCCGTCCGCCGCCGCGTCCGCCATCGAGTTGGACGACAACACCGAGGCGTGTTCTCTCTTGGCTTCGGATAGCGAGGATTGGGCGAGCTCTGTGGACCTCCCCTCCGCTAACGCTCCCCGCCAACCCTCTGGGAAGAGAGCCGGCATTGAGTCTGAGCTGATGCGTCTGCTCACCAAGGCCGTAGAAAGCATCGGCCTCGATTGGGAGGCACCCACGCTGCCGCCGCGCAACAGATTAGACGGGCGCTTTCTCGGCAAAGACGAGGCTCCGTCAAAATCTAGGCCCGCGCCCTTCCTCCCGGAACTTCACGAGGAGGTTGCAAAGTCGTGGAAGGCCCCCTTTTCCGCCAGGATGCGTACCTCTACCTCCGCGGCATTCTCCGCTGTCGACGGTGCGGGAAGTAGAGGCTACCTCGCCATTCCTCCGGTGGAGACGGCTGTCGCGTCGCATCTCTGCCCGCCCTCTGCGGGACGGCGGGTTCAGACGACGCTCCCGTCCAAAGCCTGCCGAGTGACATCATCGCTGCACGGACGCGCTTACACTGCAGCCGGGCAAGCAGTCTCAGCGCTGCACACGATGTCTATTCTGCAGATCTACCAGGCAGACCTCCTCCTCAAGCTGGACGAGGAGGGACCCGGTGCTATCTGTGTGGCGGACCTGAGGAGCGCTACGGACCTCGCTCTACGCGCTTCTAAAGCCGCTGCGCAAGCCATGGGGCGGAACATGGCCTCTCTCGCCGTCGCCGAGAGACACTTATGGTTGACGCTGTCTGAGATGACGGAAGCCGAGCGCTCTGTGTTCCTCGACGCGCCCATTTCCCCGGAGGGCCTGTTCGGAACGGCCGTCAAGGACTTCGCGGACAGGTTTGTTGAGGTGCAGAAAACTTCTCAGGCTATGAAGCACTTCCTGCCGAAGCGCTCGAGCTCCGCTACAGGCCGCACCAAGCCGCCTGCTCGCAGCTCTCAGCCCCAGCCTGCACCGCCCTCCGCCGCCGCCGCCTCACAGCGCCGCCAGGCCCGGGATCAGAGACCGCGGTCTCGCTCCGCCGGACGCCGCCCCCCCTCACCGCGGGCCCCGGCCGAGGATTGAGATCAAGCCCGAGGCCCCAAAGTCTTCCTAGCCGCTCTAGGAAAACGACGGTGTTCAGATCCCGCTGCGGCCGAATTTCCACCAAAACTTCTCGCTCGTTCAGCCCCATGCGTTGTGACTGTCCCAGTGTATTTTGCAGTGAAGCAGCCGGTGTCTCAGCCCGCTTGCCTGCACACAAAAGCTGTTTTTACGGCTACCCAGATAAATCCAATAAAGAGTGTATTTTCTGGTGTTCCGGCCTCGGCCGATGGTGTTATGAGTGTTGTAAGAATGCCCACGCCCCAGTGCCCATTCCCACACCCAGACACAGCCCGCCACGGTGCAGGGCTCGCACAAATAAAATCGACTCCGGTCGATTGTGCAAACACTGTAGTGAACGCGCCCATATCCCCATGCCCGCTTACACTACACGCTGCGTGTCCCTCGGTTTCTGTAAAAACGAAACCAACACACATTCAGTCGGCCCTAAACGACAGTGTTTTCAGTGTAGCAAATGTGCCCGTGGTCCCGCGCCCACATTTCCTCACAGACACGCCGAATCCCACGGGATTCGCCCCGCTCTCTCTCTCGGCGCTACCCGCCTCAGAGGAGATGAGCGCGGCCAGGCTGCCCGCTGTGATCAGCGCGCCCCCCGCCTCGAACGCCGTAAACACGGCGCTGTGTTCCCAGCACACGCGGGCTCTTGTGCCGCCGCTTTCCCGCGGCCAGAGCCCAGATTTCATTCTGCCCCTAGCTATTCACGCGGATGCGTGGTCAAGGCTTCCCGGGGTATCAGAGTGGGTGCTGAACACTATAAAGAGAGGCTATTCGCTACAATTCGCTCGACGCCCTCGCCGCTACGCGGCGCGCGTCGAAACTACGGTGAAAAGCGAAGTATCTCATCTACTTCGAGCCGAGATAGCGAAACTACTGAGAAAAGGGGCTATAGAACCTTTATCTCAGGCTCAGAGCGAAGGGGGCTTATACAGCAGATATTTTCTGGTACCGAAGAAAGATGGTGGGCTCAGACCCATTCTAGATCTGAGGCTGCTGAACAGAGCGCTCGTGAAACGCCAGTTCAGGATGCTTACGACCAGGAAAATCCTCGCGCAAGTGCGCCAAGGAGACTGGTTCATGTCAATAGATCTGAAAGACGCGTATTTCCAAATACAAATAGCGTCCCATCACAGGCGTTTCTTGAGATTCGCCTTCGAGGGCCAGGCGTATCAATACACAGTCCTGCCGTTCGGCCTGTCCCTAGCACCCCGTACGTTCACGAAGTGCATGGACGCGGCCCTCGCTCCCCTGAGACTTCGGGGCATGCGAGTTTTGAACTACTTGGACGATTGGCTGATTCTAGCTCGTTCACGAACGGAGCTCTTAGAACACAGGGCCGCATTACTTGAGCACCTCGAGGAGCTGGGCCTTACAGTCAATTGGGCGAAAAGCTCACTGCTCCCCAGTCGGAGGATTTCCTTTCTGGGAACAGTGTTAGACTCGCTATCCATGACGGCACGCCTGTCACCAGAGCGCGGATTGAATATCCAGCACGTCGCGAAATCCTTCCGCCACGGCTCTATAGTCCCGCTCAGAAGGTTTCAGAAAATGCTGGGTCTCATGGCCTCAGCAGCCTCTGTACTCCAGTTGGGCCTGCTCCGCATGCGCCCACTGCAGCTATGGCTAAAAGCACGAGTTCCCCCCAGGGCATGGACCGCAGGTCTGTTTCGCCTCAGGGTCGACCTTCAGTGCATTTCGGCTCTGAAACCATGGAAAGCGACCGACTGGTATCAGTCGGGCGTGAGTCTGGGGATCCCCTCAAGTGTGAAGGTGGTGTCTACGGACGCCTCCACTTCGGGGTGGGGAGCGCTGCTCGAGGGCAGACCGCTGGCTGGCCTGTGGTCAGTGCGGGAGAAGCTCCTCCACATAAACTGCTTGGAATTGATAGCAGTCGACAAAGCGCTAAGGCGCTTCTGTCCCCAGATAACAGGCCACCACGTATTGGTCCGGTCGGACAACATGTCAGTGGTGGCATACATAAATCGCCAGGGCGGCGTCAGGTCCCGAAACCTTTACAGCTGACGGAACGCCTCCTGGTCTGGGCTCAGCACAACCTGCTCTCGCTGAGAGCGGCGCATGTGCCTGGTCACCTAAATGTGGGACCAGACAGGCTGTCCAGAAACAACGTTCCAGCAGGAGAAGGTCTCTGCACCCGCAGACGATCCAGCTGCTGTGGGAAACGTTTGGCAAAGCGCAGGTGGACCTGTTCGCGTCCCAAGAAAACGCTCACTGCCCGAGATTCTTCTCGAAAAGCCGGGACGCGCTGGCCCATGTTTGGCCCCGCCGTCCCCTTTATGCTTTTCCCCCTGTCTCACTCCTGCCTCAGGTGTTGGAGCGAATCAGGAGGGAGGGATGCCCAGTGCTACTCATAGCTCCGCTCTGGACAAACCAGTCGTGGTTCCCTGTCCTGATGCAGCTGACCAGCGCTGCTCCATGGCCTTTACCGCTGAGGAGAGACCTCCTCTCTCAGGCGGAAGGCTCGATTTGGCATCCTCCGCCCGGATCTGTGGTCCCTGCACGCATGGGCCATCAACGGGTACCCGCTGACCTCCCAGAGGGAGTGTTAAACACGATCGCGCAGGCTAGAGCCCCGTCTACCAGACGGCTCTACTCCTCGAAGTGGTCTGTGTTCTCTGCTTGGTGTCAAGCGCAGGGCTTTTCACCTGTAGACTGCGGGGTTACGGAAGTGCTTTCCTTCCTTCAGGAGCTACTGGATAAGGGCAGGTCCCCTTCCACGCTCAAAGTGTACGTGGCGGCCATAGCAACGTTTGCAAAACCGGTGTCTGGCCAGTCACTAGGAAAGAGCGACTTAGTCGTGCGTTTCCTTAGAGGAGCTCGGAGGCTAAACCCTCCCAGGCCCCCTTCAGTCCCGACATGGGACCTTTCCACGGTCTTGGAGGCCATGAAAGGCGCCCCATTCGAGCCAATCCAGTCGTCAGACATGAAACACTTGTCTTTCAAGACAGCGTTTCTTATGGCTCTCGCTTCAGTGAAGCGCGTAGGGGACTTGCAAGCGCTCTCAGTAAGCGCGTCATGCATGGAGTTTGGACCTAACGACTCTAAGGTCATATTCAAACCAAAGCACGGTTACGTGCCGAAATCCCTCAACACACCGTTCAGGGCCCAGGTGATTTCCCTGTCTGCCCTTCCGGTTCTCAATGAGGAGAAAGACGCGAGTCTCCTTTGCCCTGTCAGGGCACTAAGGGCTTATGTGTCCCGCTCGTCTGGTTTCAGACAGACTGAGCAGCTTTTCGTTTCATTTGGCGGCCGTACTAAGGGACTTGCCGCGTCGAAACAGAGCTTATCCAGATGGATAGTTGGTGCCATAGCGCTGGCTTACACTTCTAAGGGCCTTCAGTGCCCTTTGGGTGTTAGAGCGCACTCCACGAGAGGCATGGCCTCCTCGTGGGCATGGTCTAGCGGGGTTACCCTGCAAGATATTTGTATGGCCGCGGGCTGGGCCTCGCCGTCTACATTTATAAAATACTATAATCTGGAGGTCCCCGCCTTACAAGCTAAGCTTTTGGCGGTATAGAATTCAGTGCTATCTGCCCGCTGTGCGGCTCGGATACTGAGTTTGGCCTGCGTATCGCTCACTGACCGGTACAGCAGCTCATTAAAAATTGACACACTTGTGGCCACCCAGTTCAGGCTGAATGTTCACCCTGACGGTTTGGTTATTGTCATATGATTGGCCCCTTTCGGAGGCTATTTACAGGGAATGATGCTTCTAGCCTCTCTTCCCTCACTCTCTGTGAGTTTATGGTGATTATGCACTATATGCGCCCCGGGCTTCGGCCCCTGGGTCTTTGGTGTTGGATCCCTACCAGCACGGCGTGTTGCATTGTGTTCCCCATAGCGTAAGATATTACGCAGTACGAGAGATACTCTCGTAAGAGAACGTACTCGGTTACTAACGTAACCTCGGTTCTCTCTAGAGAGGGAACGAGTACTGCGTATCTTGCCGTGCTTGGAATACGCTCTGGTTCGCTTCGGCGATGAAAACCGACGTAAGAGCAGCTATCGAGCCTAGATATAGGGCGAGACCACGCCCTTTCTGGCGGGACGTGACGATATGGGCGCGAAGGGCCCCCATTCGTCGTGACGTCACGCAGAGCCTCTCTCGATAGGCTGCTGCTATTGCCGCAGAGCAGCCAATAGGCGCGCGAGCTGTCTCGCCTAGGTCTGCTTGCTGCTGCAAAGCGTTTTACATTAGTAAAAAATTAAGGATAATTTTTGGCTTCAATATCTCGTAGAAAAGAGTTTTCCCCATAGCGTAAGATATTACGCAGTACTCGTTCCCTCTCTAGAGAGAACCGAGGTTACGTTAGTAACCGAGTACGTTTTTAACCGTTTAAAGCCTACTGTATCGTAATTGATACGCAAATTTATAAGGCCCCTAAATTATCAACATAATCAAAACTTGCTAAAAACTTGTTGCACACAATCTACTACGACTTCTGTCATCTGATTGATAGTTTATATTTCTTAGCAATTAAAAGGCCTCTTTATTATAATTATAATAATGTCACGTTTCAGGTTGTGGTTTACGTGTCTTTTTGCTGTGGAATCTTTACTGATCTTTATCAAGTAAATGTAAGAATAACTTTATAATATTAGTAATATTTCAAAATGAATACTTACTGGACTGAAGCAACTTGATTAAATCCAACTTGACTGTTTTTTTTTTGTGTGTGTTAAAATGTATGTATCAAAAATGATATAACAGGCTTTTGAGGAATGTTTGTTTCTCTCATTCATCATTGGATTGCAGTATGCCAATAAGAACTACAGTACTTTTATCATAAAACTAAGCATTTAAATGTCATTTTACTAATGCATATTATTGGAGATATAGAGTGACAAATGCTATACTGAAGTAGTATGCTATACTATTATAAATTCTGCTTATTTTTGGTCATATAAATATCATAATAAACTGCAACTATTTTCATATTTTGCTCAGTTTCAGCCTCTGAACAAATGTTTCCTCCTTAATTTTAAGCTCTATCTCATATCACACTGTATGAGCCATAAAAGCTTAATACTCAACACATATGTATAATACTCTTTCTGTCTAAAGGTTTGGTAAACTGTTCCATTAAAAGAAATTTAATTTTCTGACTTTTATTTCAAATGACAGGCTTTACAGGGTTAAATAGAGTCATTGAACACTTTGACCCTTTTGTCAAGATAATGCATCTTACTGTCCTTGATTTGGACCCGTCTCAGTAAAGGGCCTCTGGGTTTGGAGATAGAAGGCAGCTGCAAAATCACTGGAGTCTCATGCTGAGTTTCTCCGATCCCTTCGGTCCCCTTGATTCCGCTGGCTCCCGCCTGCCCTGGTTCCTCCACTGTTGAGATTTGATTAGTTGTTCATCAGTTTCATTAAAAGGAAACCTAACCTGCGCACTCGTTCTTACGGTGATGGATTCCCTAAAGCATGCCTGTGAAGTCGGGAACCACATGAGTTCCTGGTACCATTTAGCATTACCAAACACAGGAAGGAGTGTTGCAGGGGTCACTGTGTGTGTGTGTGTTCTGTATGAACCTGCACCACAATACATTTTTATACATCTTTCTGTTTCTTTCTTTGAGGTTGAGTTGTTTAGGGTCACTGCTTGGTTTGAACTTCTGAGGGGGTTTTATTTGGCTTGGGCTTTTTCTCACCTTGACCTCTTCACCCTGATCAAACACTCTCGACCGCCAACACACACCATCCAAGCCGTCAAGTGTTGAAAGAAAGGTGTGCAAGCAAGTACGCTCTCAAAGTCCAGTAGTCTGCTGTCCATGAAAACTAGCTCAAGGCTTCCCAGCATGCTTGACTGTGTAAACACATTAGTAATGCATACGCTAACGCAAGCTTTGTAATGTGTCTCTGTTGTCAGAGCATTCCTTCGAAAAGCCCTATAATACAATCAAGACATTACTTCTGAGAAAATTTTACTGTTCTAGTTTAAACAACTGCAATAATCGGCTTTTTGAGTTTGTTTGGAATGGATGTACTACACTCTCAAAAAGGATGTGTTAATTAATAACACATTTTTTGTGTTATGGCTATTTTAACACATTTTGTGTCATTTTAAGTTGATCATGTGTAAAATAAAATAAAAAAAGAGAGAGAGAAACAACACAGTGTGTCCAACACAATATGTGTTAACTATCATCCAATCACATTGCTGCAACGTCACTCACGCCTCAAGAAGCAAGTTCGCGCCTCTTTTTCCATCAATGGATGACTTGGATGCACACGTCAGGTAGGCTATTTCGATTTATTTTTTATTAGAAATTGACAAATATAAATTGTTAAATGTATTTTATTATTGTTATTTTTTTAGACGGTCAAATGTGGATTTAGTTAGCGACCTCTTCTGTGTACGGGTATTTCCCGTTGACGCGAGAGAGCAGTGTTGAACCAAGCAGCAACCGCATCTGATAGTTAACGTTACCGTTAGCTGCTAGTCCTTCACAAATTATTTTTATGTCTCTCCTCATATACTTTGGTAACGTTAGGTTTGTCCCTCACTTTCTAGAGAGAACTCATTTTTAACGAGTTTTGTTTTTCTTTGTTTGATTTGTTGCAAATGGCATGATGTCTGATAAAACGCTGTTTGACAAAGTGACCGTTACCACTTTAATTCCTATCTGTCGCCTCTCTTTCATTAAACAACAGAATGTATTGATGTTTTGTTAAATCCCTTTAATAATAACATGATTTATCAAGGTAACGGTAAACATTTGATTGACGTTGACAATCTAGCTAGTACTTCTCCATCTCAAAAAGGATGTGTTAATTTTAATATTTTAACACAGTTTCCGCATTTCGGTTACGTAATTGACACAAATTGTGTAATAACACATTGGTGTGTAGAAAATTAGCAGGAATAACACATTGTTGCGTTAAAAGTAACACAAATTGTGTTGTCCTCAACAAGTTGTGTTGTTTTCAACATCCTTTTAAGAGTGCATTGTAATACGAGACAAAGGTCAAAAGATACATGTGTTGTATATCTTGAAGTTTATCATGCTAGCTTGATATTTTCGTAAATAAATAGATATTGTTCATTCTTACACTGCTTGTTAACTAAGTTACTCTTTTAAATGATGAATGTGAATACTGCTTAATCAGTATATGTAGCATTATATATAACAGATTGGTGTTTTTGTGTGCCCTTTTGCAGCTTCAAATGGAGGACACTTCGAAAACACTAGTGGCTGTACTAGTGAAAGATTTTTGAATATCCTCGATTTGTACATGGTAAGGACTTGTGTTTTGCTTGGCTTTTCCTTATAGATATAATTAGTCTTGTCAGCAAATGGACATGGCAAGTAGATAGTCCACATGTATTTAATGTTTTTTTTTTTTTTTTACTTTGTAGCACACAATATGGTGAAAAATGAATCTATGCAAATCTTTTAACCACTCCCCTCCAACAATCAGTATATATATATATATATATATATATATATATATATATATATATATATATATATATATTTTTTTTTTTTTTTTTTTTTTTTTCATAACCTGGAATGGCCCACAATGCCTCTCTGAAGTTAAGATTGCATAAACTTGACTCGAAAAGACTCAATATTTTGTGAACATAATGAGGAAACAGTTTTGTAATTGTGTATTCTATCCTGTGTTGTAGCTTGACACTGAGTTTGGAAAATGTGTCCTGGGAAGGCTGACCTCTTTCTTCGAAAATGGGAAGGAAATATTGTTCCAAAATTGCAAAAGATGCCATAGTGAAAAAAATCCTCTGCTCATGCCAACTGACGAGAATGAAGGTAGGCTACTTTGCTCGTTCTAGCAACATTTTGTTTTTCTTTCAGTGGACACCATTGATTTTAGTAGTTCAAAGAGTTTAAAGTCAGCCATTATACCAGCCATGAACAATGTCATTATATTTTGTGTTTTTCTATCATACTACAGATTCATCTTACAGAGGTCTTCAAATTCTTATTACATTGCTTCGCCCTACTGAGTCAGGAAGGAGCAAAGGGTGGGCCAAATGCAGTACAAAGTCAGCCCTTGCTTATCTCTTGGACATTAAGCAGGTAAGCAACTTAATTGTCCTTTTATGTTAGCTTTATTTTTGTTTGTCAGTTTTGCAACTTAAAGGGATAGTTCACCCCAAAATGTAAGTTCTGTCAGTAATTACTCTCCCTCATGATGTTCAACCCCGTAAGACTTTCGTTCATCTTCGGAACACAAATGAAGATATTTGTGATTAAATCTGAGAGCTGGGTCACTCCTCCATAGGCTTCTGAGGGACTGAAACTTGACAGCCCCGAAAAGTCATTAAAGACATCGTTAAAATATTCCAAGTGACGACAGTGACTCAATCTTAAGTTTATCAAGCGACGAGAATACTTTTTTGTGCGCAAAAAAACAAACAAAAAGAATGACTTTATTCAAGTATTCGTTTAGTTCTCTGTTGGCCTGGAGCTAGTTCACGTAGTGTAACAGCGCAGCGCTTCTGTGTTGTACGTCACACGTAGGCTCACTATTGGCCGACACTGGTCATGTGTGTGATGCGTGTGACGTACAGCACAGAAGCGCTGCGCTGTTACACTACGTGAACTTTCTCCAGGCCAACAGAGAAGGAAATGAATACTTGAAGAAAGTCGTTATTTTTGTTCTGAAAATCTGAATGTCAGAACTTGTAATTTTAACATTCGTATTTGTAAGTTGAAATTTACACTTACAGCTCTGATGTGAAAAGCTGAATCCTTCCATTTGCACACACAGAAAATGATCAAAACATCCGTGTTTTGAATTGTAAGTTGAAGATTAATAGTCACAAATGTGTTAAATGACATTCACAGAAAGAAAATGACATACACAAATGTTTACGACATTTACTTTTGCACTTTACTTCAGTTTCGCTGCACAATGTCAAGTCGGCACATACAACCTCTCAGATCTAGCAGTACAAGTTCAAATCCTAGCGCTCTGACTTTTGCTACTCCTTTTGTGGTATTCCTGTTGCAAAAAAATGGATTTTATAACATTTATTTTTATTTTTACAGGCTGGAACCAGCATCTCCAGCCTCCTGGATAATTCCCAGACAACAGTGGAAAGCCATCAACCCCACAGTGTCTGTTTAGGAGCCCCAAGTTCTACAGAGCAATACATCATTGTGGCAGAGAATGACAAAGTCACCATTCCACTATCCCAAATGTTTTTCCAGTCATGGTTGGAAAAAAGTGTTCTGTTTGTTGAAAACATGAGAGACTTTGGCTATGAACTTGACATGTAGCCCTGTTCATTTTTCTCAGTCTGTTGGTGTGTTCGGTCAGACATTTCAAACTGGTTGTGTACTTGCTTTAAACTGTGACTAGGAGCGTCTCTTTGGTGAAGTTTTACACATTTTCTCAATTCGAAAAAGAAATTGTTTTAGTTTTTCTTAAAGTTCTATCACTGTACTTTCACCCACACTTGTATGCTTATGCAGTCCAAAGAACAAATTAATACAAAGTGATTAATTTGAGCAATGCTGCTGATATAAAACCTGTAAATCCAACATATAAAATTGTTTAAAAATGTCTTTATGAAATTCAAATGACATGAAAATGTAGCCGTAAAGTTTTAATAAATATATATTTTTTTAAATGCTTTTTTTGTTTTGCGTTTATTTTAACTGGTCAAAAATAACACATCTTTGACACAAATTGTGTGATTTATGACACATTAGTGTGTTAAATATTTTAACACACTCCCTGTGTTAAGAACAATAACACACTGGTTGAGTTAAAAGTAACACAAAATGTGTTGTCCTTAACTAGACACACAGGTGTGTTAAGATATAACACAGGTTGTGTTGTTTTTAACACATCCGTTTTAAGAGTGTAGAATATTAGTCAATGTAGTTGTTTTAATGTAACAAGTAATGCAGAAGATGTAATATAATGATCAGCAATAAGAAGCTCTATTATAGCAGGGAAACTAAAATATTTTCTTTAAGTACCCCCTGATTTTTTAAGTTAACATTTCAATAATATAGCAAAACCTTTTCATGTTCACGGTTCTCTGAACTGATTAATGGTCATATGACATGCATGTAAACAAATACAATATTTCATCCTTTTTAGTAAGTTTTTTTTTATTTAAAGTATTAAATTATCATTTTTATGATTTAACTATTAGCTCTTTATTAACTCACAAACCCCCTAGAGTTTCATGAAGTCGAGTTTGGGAAACCATAATATAAATATAAATTATTTTAAACCAGCAGCCGAAAGAAAAAAAGGCCAGATTATTAGGTGCACCTGTTCAACTGCAAACACAAATATCTAATCAGCCAATCACATGCCAGCAACTCAATGCATTTAGGCATGTGTAGGTCAAGACTATCTGCTGAAGTTTAAACTGGGCAAAGAATGTTGATTTAAGTGGCATGGTTGTTGGTGCCAGACGGGCTGGTCTGAGTATTACTAAGGTTTACAGACAATAGAAGATTGAAAAATGTGTTACCTGGTCTGATGAGTCTCCATTTCTGCTTCAGCATTCAGATGGTCGGGTCAGAATTTGGCGTAAACAACATGAAATCATGGATCCTGTCTTGAATCAACGGTTCAGGCTGCTAGTAGTGTAATGGTGTGGAGATATTTTCCTGGCACACTTTGAGCCTCTTAGGACCAATTGAACATTGTTTAAACGCCACAGCTGACCTGAATATTGTTCCTGACCATATCCATCCCTTTATTACCACAGTGTAATGATGGTTTCTTCCAGCAGGATAATGTGCCATGTCACAAAGCTCAAATCATCTCAAACTGGTTTCTTGAACATGACAGTGAGTTCACTATACTCAAATATGGCCTCCACAGTCTCAGATCTCAGTCCAGTAGAGCAGCTTTGGGATGTGGTGGAACAGGAGATTCACGTCATGGATGTGACAAATCAGGACTAATGGACTAAAATCTCTGAGGAATGTTTCCAGCACCTTGAATATGCCAAGAATAAATTAAAACAGTGCAGGGGGTCCAACCTGGTATTAGCAAGGTGTACATGATAAAGTCCGGTGAGTATGTGTTTAATCAGTTAACATCCATTTTACAATGGATAAGTGTGTGGAATGGGTTTTGGGGTGTTTGTAGTTGACTGAAGATTTACATTTCAGTGTAAAAGGTGTGTCGTGTATGTTTGTTACTGTTGTGTCCCAGAAGTCTAGTGCCATGTCGCTAGCCATGTTTTCTGCTGTATGATGTTGTTTGTTGCCATCTACATTCACAGATGATTTTTATGGCACAACATAAATAAGGACAACCTAAATAATATATATAAAAAACAACTGAACAAAAAAAAACCACAATTTTAATGTTAGAAGGTAGTGCAACAAAAAATCATTGATCCGAAACCAATGAAATTATTCAAGTTCACACTGATGATCGTTTATTTGATGATACTGTGAGAAAACTAGTTTCTGTTTTTAACAATTGTGAGCTATATTCAAATATTTAATATTGCATTGTTGTACACGGACAGACGGAAGAAGACCGTTGCCTAACTGTGACCGTTCAAGCAGAAGAAACTGATGAAATATTTTGAATTATATCAATCCACAATCTGACTTGTGGATTGATATAAGCCTGGGTTTGGGTTTCTTGCCACTGTCGCCATTTGGCTAGCTTAGTTGGGGACACTTAATATTCGTCAGTATTATTGACCTGACTGCACTTACCCTATTGATGAACTGAGCTGGACGATGACATCACTTCTCTCCACATTTTCTCACACTTGTATTTTTAAAGCCGAATTAAACTCTGTTTGCATCATTGAATCATTATTTTCCTGTTTATCACTGCGCTTTGAAACAATCAGTATTGTATAAAACGCTATAGAAATAAAGGTGACTTGACTTGACAGCGCATGTAATGTCCGGTGTGAGGAGGGACTCCCTGCTGTGGGGTGCAGCATGTAGAACAGTGGGGGGCTGTGCTGTGTTTGTTTAAAACTCGCAGGAGCCCCATTAAGCCCTGATTCCACTCATTTAGGACTTCCACAGGAACAGGGAGCCGAGCCCCTGGGAAGCGGCACGTTGCAAGGGACACCAATTATGCGGCGGAGGACACAGGCCCGCCTGTTCCTGCTCAGGCCAGCTGTCACGTCGCAGGATGACCCTCTCTGTCAAACCCATTCAGCGGAGCGCATGGAAAGCCAGCCTAATTGGTGTTGGGCAAACAGATTTTGTCACAAAGTTGCAAAGGAAGCTAAGTAGCTGAACGTTCACATTGTCCAACCCCTGACCTGCAGTTTGAGGCCGTTCCATTATGTTCCGTTCCACTGATTAATCGTCTATGACCTCTGACTCGTCCTTGCGAGCTCGGGAAATCCAGGGCAGCAATTAAAATCAATATTCTAGCAATAAGCAGCAATGGTAATAAGAAGTGAGCCCTTTTCTCCCTGTGGAGTGATATGATATGTACAGAGAGCTGGTAGAGGTCTTTCGGGGCACATTCGATTCGCTTCTCTTTTGTCTCTTGGTTCGTCCGCCTTTTTTCTCAGCCTGTAAGCACTTCTATCCTTCGCTTTCAGGGGGTCTTTCATTCTGCATGTTAAAAAGAGGATTTTGTGAGGGATTCACTTGACATCATTAGCTCTGGAGAAGGGCCACAATGGCTGATTGCTTGTATTGGCTTATGAAAACACATGTTGGATCAGCTCACAGGTGAAAGGTCCGGCTGGTTTTGTGCTTGTTTATCTTTAGTTTAGTTTAGTTTAACTTCCTTTTTCCCCTTTCAGTCTTTTTACTTTATCATCCATTCATCAAAAACTAACATTATTCTTATGTGGTACTGTCTCCTGCTTCATACTGTATCTCTTCAATCATCCTTCCTTACTTCTGGGTCCTAATATAGACAAAATAATAGTAATTGATAAAAAAATCTTTGCATATCCTTCTGATTTTTATCTGGTGTGCTCACATTTAAGCTGTAAGGTGCTGGATAACACAACATGTTCACATTATTATCAGTTTAGAACAATGTATATTCTTTGCTTGTAATTTATGCATTGGAAGAGTGTTGTACAAAAATCAGGCCAAGCACAGTGCGACTTCAACAAAGGGGCACTTTAGTCATTTAATAAAACAAACAACACATTGTGAGTGTGTTTAAAAAGCGGGATTAGGATGATGAATGAAGAGAGAGTGCTGTGATTGGGAACCCTGTAAGAAAAGCTCATTGTGAAAAGTGAAAAACCTTGTGTTGAGGTGGTTTTGTCATTCAAGATGATATTGCTACCTGATACGAGCAGCTCGTTTTTCTGATTAATTACATGTTAGGTGGGAGGTGACGTCAATAATTCTCAGTGGAGTAAAGAAAATAATCGGGGGCCGGCCACACGCAGAACTGAAGCGGAAATAACACTGGCTGCAAATGTGTAAAGATCTGCAAATTAATGACCTTCATTTTGCTCTGTCTTTTTCAGGTCATTGATTACAGGGGAACACATTCAATGTTAATTAAGTCTTAGAGAAAAAAAGAAAGACATCGAACTACAAAAATATACATATTTATATACAATATAAATAGAGAAAGAACAAAGCAGGTTGTAAAAAAACGTTCTATTCATCAAAGAATCCTAAAACAAATTGTACACAACTGTTTTCAACATTGACAATATTAAATATATTATTATATTACATATTAAAATGATTTCTGCTGAAGGCTGAAGTAATGATGCTGTTTTTTTATTATATTATATTATAATTTATTACTGTTTTTTATTATTTGAATTAGAATTTTTAATCAAATAAATGCAGCCTTGGTGAGCATAAGAGACTTTTTACTGATCCCAAACTTTTGAATGGCAGTATATATATATATATATATATATATAATATATATATATATATAATATAATTAATAATAATAATTATGTATTTTTCCTATAGAACAGAACATAAAAGTATATGGGTGTAACAAAAAATCAGCTTTAATACGAACTACTACTACTACTGCTAATAATTATAATAATACCTTTTTAATAACAGATATTCCAACCATATATTCCAAGCAATGCACATATACATAGCTATGTGATATCATATACCTTGGTCCTCCACTATCAACTGCAGGATCCAGACTCTGTGATGACATAAGTATGTTTTTGACAGAAAAAACAAAGGAACTCTCCCCCAAAGTATCTTTGCGCTGAAGAGATGGGCTGTTTGGAGGGGGGCTCAAGAGGCTTTTGCCATCAATGGGAAAGCACTGATTAATTTTGAAGAATTTCTGTGAGAAAAAACCCCCCGCGCACAGTTCACTAATTACAGCCCTGCACAACGCACAACAAAGAGCCATCTCATATCGCAAGACAATGAGGAGCCCCGAGAGAGCGAGGGAGAGCCAGATAGAGTGAGAAAGAGAGAAACTAATGAGATGAATCACCTGTCAGTAGAAGAGGATTTGGGCCCCTGGTGGCCCCCGGGAGGAAGGACATGCATGAGGGCCCGAATGCTCCTCACCAGACAATCTCCCTCTCATGACAGAAACACGGCAGCTCTGTCATGCGGCGGCCCAAACATGCACTGCTGACAACTATCCTAGTGGGATTTATTTCATGTGCTCGTCGAGTACACGGGGTCAGAGAGTAGTTTAACCTGGCAGCGGAGATAAACAAACTGTGAATATTTCAGATGTAAAAGTCAACATGATGGCAAATTTTGTTATTACATGTTCCTGGTCTTATTGTTTATATATCAATGCACATTATTTCAAAGTATTCATAATCTTTCAAAATATTTTTTTTTTTCACTTCTCTTTTTTTACGGTTGAGGTTTTTAAACACTTTATAAATAGAAAAATGGAGAGTGATGACAGGGAGAAAGTGCAATGCACAATATGGCAGAATAAGTCCCGCCTTCTAAATAAAAGAACCAATCGCTGTTTGATAAAGTCATCACGTCACTGTGTTTTGAGATGCGAGCTTAGTTCTGCACATGCACATTCAGCCCATTCTCACCCCAAGGCGTCATCTAACTGACGCCTTGGGAATCAGTTTGACCATGCTTCAATATTCGACGCTAAAGGTACCCTTTAGCGTCAGTTAGTTGACGCGATCCCAGGGCGTCATCTAACTGATGCGTTACCCTTAGCGTCAGTTAGATGACGCCCTTCTACCCAGACCTAAACCTACCCGCGTCATCTAACTGACGCGTTACCCTTAGCGTCAGTTAGATGACGCCCTGGGATCGCGTCAACTAACTGACGCTAAAGGGTACCTTTAGCGTCGAATATTGAAGCATGGTCAAAATTGTCAGTTAGATGACGCCTTGGGGTGAGAATGCGTTGGCACATTGGCTGGTCTAGCCTAACAAACAAGCTTTTTTAATGCTAGTTGAGCATTAGAAACAATATTTATTGGACAGTTCTTTTGAAATGTTATTCAGTTGTGAGTTTGGCAAGCAGATTTTGAGATGTCAGAATTCCCCCATTTATGTAGATAGGACTTGGTCTTGAATGGTCAAAATAGCTGCTTGGAGGCTTTGCAAATATGGCTTGAGTGAACAGACTTTAAAGTCCCAATAAAATCAAAGGTTTTTTTGGCTTTTATTAGGAATATGTTAGCCTTAAGGTTATCTAGAAGATATAAGAGACAGTAAGTTTTGAATGCTTACATCATTATAAGCATTCAAAATTTACAGTCTCTCACTTCCACCAATATGGATTAATTTATTTTGATGACATCACTCTGCACTTCAGCTTCTCATCAGATTTCCTGCCCAATCAGATGCTCTCCAGAATCTAAAGCTCCGCCCCTACAGGAGAGCACAGAGCAGATCATATGCGCGAGACCAGAAAACATATCGGACCCACATCATTTTATTTATAAGAGCAAGGGCCCTTAGCATGATGTAGTTAAGCAGAGTCTGTTAAGTTAGTTTAGTGATAATATATCGGTATACATAAATATGTAAATTCACAATAAAAATGCGACATGAAATGGTGTATTGATCTACTCATGGCGCTAAAACTTAAAACTACTTTCTTTAATCTCTATTTGCAAAATTGGCATGCCAAGTTGGCCTTTTTTTCTCTAGCCATATTATCCTCTTTCGCTTCCTGCTCTTTTAATTTGCCAAAGTGCGATTCATCTTGCTCTATATGTTTACCACTAGCTCACATCTCAATTCTCTAATTGCACATGGAGGAGGCGAGGAAAGATCGAGGAAAGATGAGCGAGGAAACACAGATGTATCCTTCCCTCGCATCCTAAGGGTGTGGAGCTAAGACACCGGGAAGGAAGTGAGAGAAGGAAACAAGGATGGACAAATAAGAAATGAAAGCACCTATATTCTGTAAAACAGGTTGCATCGCTTCTGATTCAGGTATTTTGTATGTGCTTCGTTAAATATAGAGCCATTTTACTCAAAATACTTTCAAAGGAGCAGGCAAAGATGAGCATAACTGATGTTCATCGCATTTGCAGATTGATATCTAAAAATTTTATTTTTGTTTTTATTCTGCTCTATAACATTTAGATATTTCAAATAAAATGGCAACAATAAAAGGACTAGCAAGTTTAGCTGATAAAAGTCCATTGACATTGACGTCAGTTCTACTGCTGTTAACATTTTTCTCTGACCAGTTTTCCTGTTTGTTCATGTGACATTCTGCATGAAGTCAATTTGGACGCAGCTATTGACCGCTCTTGCATTTATAATTTGCCATAGACTAGAAGTGCTCGTCTAAAGATCAGCGCTCAATTACCAGGATCAAATTCATTTAAGAAATTATTGTATGTATGCCGGATTTCTTCTCTTATTTTACTATTTTACTGGGTGGACCAGCCATCAATCTGAGTGGACAAGTGCCACACTGGCCCTTATATAGCCTCACCACTGGCCTTATATTTGATGTTTGGCCTTATATTGGCCCTAATATTTGGCCTTATACTTATATTTGAACCCTGCTAGTGGAAAAAATAATGCAAACCAATAGCCAAAATGCAAAACGCATTTTTTCATTCTACAATAATAGCCAGTAATGATAGATTTGAAAAGAAGCATTACCATTGTGATTCTTGGAGATGCTCTGGAGGGAAACTTGACCATCATCCTCTACATCAAGATCAATTTACTGCAAACTCACATTCAGTTCTGACTTCTTACTGATATGAAATGCTCACCATCCAATTGATTGCTGATGGATAAACTCTGAAATATGTCATTTCACAAAGTGTAATAGGCTGCAAAAGCAAAATCAAATTCATTTGACTTTAAATTTGCTTGAACATGACGGACATTCCACACGAGTGAAGGAAAAACATAAACTACCCTCCAAAAGTTTGGGGACAGTATAAGATTTTATTTTTTGAAAGAAATTAATAATTTTATTCAGCAAAAATGCATTAAATTTCAAATAAATGCTGATTGAGATTGAGATTCCTGGGTGGAAAAAGTATAACAGTTTACACAAAAACATTAAGCAGCACAAATGTTTCAACTTTGGTAATAATAAAAAAATTCTTGAGCAGAAAATCTGCATATTAGAATGATTTTTAAAGGATCATGTGACACTGAAGACTGTATAATGATGCTAAAAATTCAGCTTTCCATCACACGAAAAACAAAACAGCTATTTTAAATTTCAATTAAATATTACAATATTAATGATTTACTGTATTTTTGATGAAGTAAATGCACCCTTGCTGCTGCAGAAGAGATTTCTTTCAAAAACATTAAAGTCTTACGCCAAACTTTTATATATAGAAATCTATCCACATAAATCTTTAGTTGTTTCTTTTTCCATTATCGGTTCTCCACAGATCTTGAATACTTGACTTTCATAAAGCACATCTCAGATGTTTCTCAGAATAGTTGTCTACAGGCACACATATGTAATCCTATAAAAACAGTTCTCTGCTACACATATGCGAACGTTCAAAGACAGCGAGGGAATCACAAAACGCTCTCTATGTGTTTCACGGTTTGAGCAGGGAGGCCAATTGTGGTCAGATTCACTGAGAAGAGAGACGAAAGCTGTGTGGTTTTATGAAAAAAATGAAAATGACACTCAAAGAGCTGTGACAGTTAGGATTATATTAGAGGTCAACCTTTATTTTGGTTTCGCATGTTTGTTCCCCCTCAAAACCCTGAGGCAAAGTTAAATCATATTTAAGGAGACAAAGGTTGTTCTGTGTCGAGAATACAGGGCCACCAAATTTCTGTTGACATGGCCCTTTATTAAGTGTGTGGTTGCTGAGGAGAGCAATCTGAGGAGCGTTTGGCCCCGTGTTCTCTCGCAAAGTCTAACCCGACCAATGAGAAAGTTCTGCGCAAAAGTGACCGCCATGCTGCGGCACACACCTTATTTTCTGCTTGTCACTCTTGAAAGAAAACAAGTGCTGACTGGCACTCATGGAAAACTTGACCCATATTTACGGCTTTTACCGAAAGCTGACCCAAGGGTGCAATATTTTTAAAAGGCAATAGACTGGTCAACTAAAAGAGAACAAAAGTAGTGTCCTAGACAGTCATGCACTGCTGGAGTCGTCCATGATGGAGTCAGCACTTCTTTTGCCTAAGAATAGCTGTCGGCCGTTGCGGTGAGTTCTGAAAGGAGCCTGAAAGGAGCGACTACAGAGAGCTTGTATGATTCATTTCAACATGTTGGGTCAATTTCAGGGTCATGCTACACTGATCAAAGGTTAAGGCAAAGCCGGGAAGCGTGCAAGATTCCGGAGTTAAACCGTTGTCTAACTTTAATATTTAAAGGGTACCTATTAATAGAATTTTGAAAATTACCTTTCATGTAGTGTGTAACATAGATCTAATGAACGAAAACATCCTGCAAAGTTTTAAATATGAAAGTTCACCGTATACAAAGTTATTGTCTCTCAAAAGTAAGAGTCGACTCTGAGTCGCTGATATGAATCGATAGACGAACGATGCTTTTTCTCTAGCTTTACGACGTCACTTAGACAAGTTATTTGAATAAGACACGCCCACTCATTGCGCGCGCCAGAAAACAGTGAAAACAACATGTCGACGAGCTGTTCTGAAGTGCGAATCAAAAGCGAACTTTTTTTTCACTGCCCAGGACGAGCATGTGAAGAATCAGTGGCTAGAGTTTATATTTACAACTATACCACACAAGAATAGCCACCTTGAGCTGTGTTCGCGTATTTTAATGAGGATTCCTTTACAAACATAAATGCTTTCAAGTGTGGATTCGCGAGTCGGTTGATACTGAAGAAAGGTTCAGAACCAAGTTTATTTGGATCAGCTTCCTCCTCCGAATCACAACCTGTAAGTACTGTTAATAATTGTTGCTTTTATGGGTTTTGTAGCATGCTCAATAAGTGTGTGTGTGTGTGTGTGTGTGTGTGTGTGTGTGTGTGTGTGTGTGTGTGTGTGTGTGTGTGTGTGTGTGTGTGTGTGTGTGTGTGTGTGTGTGTGTGTGTGTGTGTGTGTGTGTGTGTGTGTGTGTGTGTGTGTGTGTGTGTGTGTGTGTGTGTGTGTGTCAGTTACACTCAGCGCTTAGGTCTCCAAGCTGTGTGTGTGTTTTTTTTAAATATGTAAAATGTTTGTCGTTGTTATTGGAGTTGTCATAAAGAATAGAGCGTATTGTATTACTGCAGTGATTTATCAATATGTTTAAGCTTTGGGTTAACGCGAAAAATAACTGACTGGGTCATCTGACCAATCACAGCAGATTAGCGTCACGCAAAGGCGGGGTTTGAAAAATGAGTCGTCAAACGAATCATTAGGGAATCGGTGAGCAAATCAGGTAAAAATAAATGCATATTATAAGACAACAAAAGTGTTTTTTGTCATTGCATGCATGTAAAACTGTTGTTGGGGACTCCCAGAACAATATTAGGAACATTTTAAATGCCATAATAGGTACCCTTTAAATGTCAAAATACACTATTCAAAAGTTTAGGGTTGGTAGATTTTTTCATGATGACATTCTGATTGATTATAAGAAAGTTTTCTTGAGCACCCAATGTTAAAACTGATGGTGTTGCTTTTGGTGGAAAGTGGAAACCATGACAACATTTTTTTTAGGATTCTTTGATGTATAAAGTGTTGAAAGAGCAGCATTTAATTGGGATTGAAAACATTTGTAAAAATATAAACCCAGTAATTTTGTATTAAACAGTAGTCTAAGTATATACATACACTCACTTGCCATTTTTTTAACAGCTTGTTAAAGCCAACATCTAATCAGCCAATCACACGGCAGCAACTCAATGCATTTTGGCATGTAGACATGGACAAGACGATCTGCTGAAGTTCAATTTGAGCATCGGAATGGGAAAGAAAGGTGATTCAGAATGGTCAGACTGGTTCGAGCTGATAGAAGGGCAACAGTAACTCAAATAACCGCTTGTTACAACTGAGGTCTGCAGAAGAGCCTCTCTGAACGCTCAACACATCCAACCTTGAAGCAGACGAGCTACAGCAGCAGAAGACCAACCTCAAACTGAGGCTACACATTCACACAGGCTCATCAAAATTGGACAACAAAAAAACTGGAAAAATGTTGCCTCATCTAATGAGTCTCGATTTCTCATGCGTCATTTAGATGGTAGGGTCAGAATTTGGCGTAAAAAACATGAAATCATGGATCCTGCCTTGTGTCAACAGTTAGCCTACCTGAGTATTGTTGCTGACCATGTCGATCTCTTCATGACAGTGTACCCCTCTTCTGATGGCTTCTTCCAGTCACAAAGCTCAAATCATCAGATCTCAGTCCAGTAGAGCAGCTTTGGGATGTGGTGGAACGGGAGATTCACATCAGGATGTGAATGCAGCTGACAAATCTACAGCAACCGTGTAATGCTATCATGACAATATGGACTAAAATCTCTGAGGAATATTTCCAGCACCTTGAAAATGTGCCATGAAGAATTAAGAAAGTTCTGAAGGAAGCAAGGTGCCTAATAAAGTATATTGGCTATAGTCAGTAAGTGTATATAATTGTTAATTAGTTAATAATTTAATAACCTCGTATTCATTGAAATACTACATGGAATATTTGTATTTTAAAAAAATCTTTTGTAACATTGCAGGGCCATTTTACATTTTCCTTTTCCAAGAAATGTTCACAACAATATGACTTAGTAGTAATTTCTAGAGCTCTTTGTCATTTATTCAGAGAATGAGAGAGAAAAACAGATTTATTTGTGGACATGTAGAACGTGTGGTGCCGTGAGGTTGTTGTAATGTGTACATATTTAGCAGCTTTAAAACATTTGTAAGTCTTATCACCTCTTGCATCAGCCCTCCTACTCACCCCATCACCAAAAATGTGTGTAGAAAAAATGGGGTTTGAGTCAAAGCAAACCCAAAACAGCAGCGCTGCATTAAACATCATCAGACTCGGACAGACTCCTGTGTGCGCAAGCTTGAGGATCTTCTCAGATCAGTCTGGCCCGAGTAATTCAAGCTTGGAGGGGACACCCATCTAAAAAAATATGGCCTGCTATTATTCAGCCTAAAGGAAGGAATAAGAGGAAAAGAAAGACAATCCGTCAGACATCTAAATCAGCTGACATCCCCAGGTCTCCCCTCGCTGTAGGTGGCGGCGTCTGATAACATCAGTGAGAAGTTAAACAAAAGGCATTTTTTCCCTCAAACCGGCCATCTTTCAGCTTGACTACTGCTGTAAACATCATTCCAGAACACAACATTATGAGACATCTTACCCTACATTCCTGATCCTCCTTTTTAAAGGGAGAGCGAAGTCTCAGAGCTTTGCCAAAAGAAGACTCCTAAGAGCTTTGAGACGCACGGAGGGGGAGAGTTACAGCGTTTAAAAAATGTACCACCATTCTGACAGCGGTTTTTGCTTGAGAGCTCTCGCTTTCACCTTCGAGTCTGTTATTGACACATCGAGAATTAGAATAAATTCTCTCTAGTGGCTCATGCAGACTGTCTAATGAGCTCGCTGTCATCCACAGAAGTAATTTCTCCCAGAACAAGGTTTCATACCAGAAGTTTTGGAAATCCATTTGGAAAAGGAATAGTTCCATTGACCTTAATACCTTTCCGAACATTCTCTTTGAGCATTCCTTCACTCCCTTCGGTTCTAATTGATTTCATAAAAGCGGTAATATGTAAAGGCGAGGAGGGGCTCTGTTGATATAACCTTGAATCTAAATGATCCTTGAATCCCCTTGTTGTCTGAGAAACTTTTCACTGTCTTTAAACGCCTCATAACTTCCCCATGACACATTTTCTGGATCGTGTCTTTAACTTGCAGAGTGCAATTCACCTCTTCGTCTCATGTCCTATGGTGAATTGTCTACCTAATTGTAACCGCTGCGTCAAAAGCCAACTCCCTCGCTCTGCGTTTTAGCACACTCTGGATGCCTACTAGTTACGGCCATCAAGAACATATTCACACGCGGTGTGTGAGAAAGGCACATTATGTCATGAAGGGAAGGTAGACGTCAGATACCAGCATGTGGGCCTGTTTCACGTATTTCAAGACCCATCTTCTGGGCCTTGGGCCCAAGTCCTGGGCCTTGAGTTTCATCCTAAAGTCGGCATAAAAACGGAAGTTGTGATAGTCTTTTTAGACTTCCCTATTGTGAAATAGCTACTCAAACAAGAGTAAATGTAAGGCGGGACTTAATTTTGTCTATGGGGAATTGATTGGATGGTTGTGGTTTGCTATTGGTCGATCTCATGTGAGTGACAGTTAATGAGTTAATCACCAGTTAATCATGCCTGAGAACAATATTTATCATGGCACTGAATGTGAATTTTTAGCATCCCAGTTTCTCTCTCTCTCTCTCCTCTCTCCTCTCTCTCTCTCCTCTCTCTCATCTCTCTCTCCTCTCCTGTCTCCTATCTCTCTCTCTCTCTCTCTCTCTTCTCTCTCTCTCTCTCTCTCTCTCTCTCTCTCACTGTCTCTCTCTGTGTCTATAGATTCCAGCGTTATGTTTCTGGAGATTGTGCTGACAGAGTTTGTGCTTGTGAAGATGAAGGACATGCAAGAGTTATCTGGAAATACACAGGAACAACAACTGCATTAAGCAAATAAAATTACAGAATTTATGTACTATAAAGGTTAGTTCACCCAAAAATATTACTCACCCTCATGTTGTTCCAAACCGTTAAGACTTTTGTTCATCTTTGGAACACAAATTATGATTTTATTTTATAAAATCTGAGCATTTCTGTCCCTCCATTGACATCTGTGCAACTACCATTTTGAAGCTTCAAAAAGTTCATAAAGAGCGGTTTAGTCCAAAATTTCTGAAGAGACCCAATCACTTTATACATTGACCAGATTTAATTAAGGCTTTTATTCACATATAAACTTTCATCAACTCACACATCAGTTGTGGTAAACCGAAGCTCAAGCATGTTCGCTTGACATGCGAGAACCAATAAGGTTCATTCTCGTGTTACGCAACGCTTTGAGCTTCTGCGAGAACCAAAAGGTTAATTTTCGTGTTACGCAAAACGTTTGAGCTTCTGCAAGAGCCATGAGGTTCATTCTCGTGTTACGCAAACTTTAAGCTTCAGCAAGAACCAACGAGGTTCATTCTCGTGTTACGCAAAACGTTTGAGCTTCAGCAAGAGCCAATGAGGTTCATTCTCGTGTTACGCAAAACGTTCTGTTATATGTGTTGACGTTCCTTCATTTTATGATCTTTTTATAAACTTTTTTAAGCGACAAAGTGGGAGTTGCATAGTAGTCAATGAAGGGACAAAAGCTCTCAGATTTTATTACAAATACCTTCAAAGATGTGTTTCAAAGATGAACAAAACTCTTACAGGTTTGGAACGACATGAGAGTGAGTAGATGATGACAGAAATTTCATTTTTGGGTAAACTAATCCTTTAAGTATTTAAAGATTTATAGGGTCCAATATCGAATTTGAATCAAAATGTTGAATATCTAAATGTCAATGTTGTTTTTGATGCATCTGTGATATTAAAAGCTAATACAAAACCTGACAGTTTGACAGTTGTTTCTAAACTCTGCACACCTCAGAGAGTGATGAGTTAGTCACATTTTCAATAACACATTAGACTGAAAGGAGTCTTTTGACTCTCATACAAGATTATGAAATCATACTGCATATGTCGAAAGGACCAGGAAGTTTGTGAGTAGTGGAAAGAAGAGACTAGTCTAAAGTCAAACAACAGAGATAAAGTCTAAGCCGAGTCTCTATCACTGCAATATTTGCAGTCATACATCCACATTTCCGAACACCATAAAAACAGTCTGATAACATTTATTCATTTTCCATATATAGTCCTCTTTTTTATTATTATTAACAGAGGTCAAATAAATTCATCAAGTCATATTTACAGAGAAAGGCAATAAATATTTTATAATAGTAATAAAATTATTATTTTTGCATACATTTTTTTAATCGTACGTGTGTCATGATTGTTAGTAACGTCTGACAGACGATGAGTATATAGACGTGTGAATACTACAGCTATACCCATATGGAGAGTCGACCGCACCAACAGCGTCTGCAGAAGGGATTTCCTCTGTGCACCCGCGTCTCCAACGTTCTAGAACTGAGAGCAAGTGTTCTAGAATACAAAGAACATGACTGATTGTCAGGTGGACCGATTTCATTGGCTTAATGACCTGGAAGTAGTCAAAATCCCACACTTAAAAGAGCATCAGGGACATTAAGAGCAATGCATCATACCTGGATTTTATGCATGTTTTGGTAGCTAAATTTTACAAAGGACACAGGGTGACGGCATCATCAGCACATATGCAGGATCCAGCTGTAGGCTTAGAGCATTACAGCAATTCCCGAAAAACGTATTCCGGCTTCCGTCTGTTGGTTCTCACACACACTATTACCACAGCTAATGCTGATATCTAGCTAGTCAAAGCATGTTGATCTAAGCTGAATCACAGAATATCAAAAGTAAATATCAAAGCGTTCTGCACGTTAGGCCCACGAGAAGGCCTGGTGTCCGCTCAAACGAGAAAAGCATCCGACACGGCTCTTCAAAATATTGCACTCAAAGCTTCACGTTTACCTATGGAGGCCTGCAAAGGTCACATGTGACCTTGTTATCGCTCTCTCGTTGCGTCTCCATGACAGCCCATTCCAGTGGAAAATATTGGATCCTTGTTCTCAGGGGCAACACAAATGACAATAAAAAAGGTTTCCCAGGCGGTGTGGTTTGCTCTCGTCGCTATTCCAGAGTTTTATCAGGAAACGTGTCAAAGCAGGAGACACTAGTTCCTTATAGGTCATCCTTAGTTAATCCAGTATAAATAAAATAACAGACACCAATATTACATTTTAAAAAAGACCCACATTCAACTGCTGGGAGAAACTCGACGCTTCTGAATATAAAAATAAAACATCTTTGAACTTTTTTTAAGCTTCTTGTCTTTTTTTCCGTAGCAATTGTTTATTTGTGTCCTCTTCCTTCTCCTGTTTCGGATAGGATTAAGGTGTTTGTAAGGCAAGAAGTACGTAGTGTCCTCGGGGAGCGGTGCGCGCCTCATCCTCACCGACTCAGTTTGTTTTAGGGTTGGTTTTTAAACGCCGGCCCTTCGTGTCCGTTTGGTTACCGTCGTGAAACGGAACTCCTCCAGAGGGTCCACTTTTCCTTTGGGGTGGCGCTTCATGAAATGCACTTCCTGCTGCGTCTGCGTGGTCTTGGAGCCTTTTTTGGGTCGACCCTTTCGATTGAAACCCAAATACCAGCCTTTGTACTTGGCTGACACCAGCGCCGTGTAGTTGTTCTCCAAATATTCCTCCACGAAGACGCACTCCTGGTTATTCCCATTGGGCTGAGGAGAGAGGACAAGACCAAAAGTCAGAAAACAGTCCATTTATTAAAATAACCCCTCAGCTGATGGTCTGATTGGATCCCCTCAAATGAAATGAAATTTAAAAAAAGAAAGAAAAATTTTAAAAATAAAGGAATAAAGTGAATTTAAAAAAAAAAAAAAAAATTAAAAATCCCAACAGCAATCAATAATGATGATAACGGTTTACCAAATAATTAAATAATGGACATAAAGGAATTTATTTAAAACTAAAAAGAGCATAATGCGTTTCAAGACGCAGACGCAAGAGAAACTAGTAAAGGTATTTGGAAGTTACCTGGGAACAATATTTGACTGAAAAATTTTATGATTGACTTATTAGAATCAAGTACTCTAGAAAGCGAATAATAACTATATCTCAATGATCCATTGAGTGAAGAAAAATATAGAAAACATCTTTTTTTTCTCAAATTGTCTCAAATTTAGCAAAAGAAACTAAACACACCAAATGACATTATCAGTAGTGATTTTACGCTGAATATCCCAATGTGGTTTGAAGAACAAAATAACCTTCAAAAAATCACATTTCATTGGTTCTCTCGGCTGGGCGAACCGACTTTAAAGTTTGATTAAAACTGATCTGCAGTTCACACATCTGCTACAAAACTGGTGTATGACAGGACAGATACGTGTCTTACAAAGCGTGTTTTATAAAGAATGACTAGCCTCTTTCCCAACAAGACACAATAATTGTGCCCTTCAACTCAGGACCAGTTCAACACAAGCCAGTGAAGCACGTAATGTCCTATTCATGGCAAATTTAGGGGGTGTTGGTCTTTCCACTTAGATTTGTTTGTGGTATGGCAGTTACAAGAACTTGTAAAAAGGGACAATTTTAAGTTCAAACAGCAGCCTCAATATTTCATTTTTGTTTAAATAGATGGAATGAATATATGTGTTGACTGGCATACATTGCTCATACATCAAGTTAACATGCTAAACATGCAAAACACATGTCATTATATTGATGCAATTATACATCAGCTCATGAGTAAATCAAATTTCTCTTACATTCACATCACAGTTAATGTGGCCCAAATTTAAAAAAAGTTCTGACCTGTTGTTTGCATGACGGTCTGAATAGCAAATCACACTGTATCAGATCATAATCCAAACCAGATCATAGGTAAACATACCTTTCCAATAATTTTGCCGTTCTTGTTCATGCAGATGTAGTATCCACTCTCTTTCCCTTTAATTCGAATGTGACTCCCGAATGTCTCTGTTTCCACAACAAGTAGAGCTGCAGGGAAAAATACAATACAGTTTACATAAAGTTCATGAAGACAATGTGATAGGCACATAATCTTTTATTTTTTATTTTTTAAATATCCTCCAAGAATACACCTGGGTCATATTTTCAATATACTGTATCTATTTACATATTTTTAAGACATTATTGTCATGACATTTAAGCACATTTCCCACAAATTCTTTTGACCATAATGCCAAAACATATTTAAAATATTTATAAAATTATTTAATTTAGTGAAATATTATTTTAAAGTATTTAAACATTGTTGTCATAAAAAAAATCAATGTATAAAGTATTTTTGTTTATTTATTTATTTTCCATTTTTGCATTGAAAATATTGTCAATATACAAACAGTCGTAATGGTCAATAATTATATATACAAGATATAACTTCTTTGTTTCTTTTTTTTTTATGCTGCAGTGAAAAATTACCTGGGCCTTTTTTCTCACTCATCTGGATAGCTGTATATTTATTGAGTAGATTAAGAAACTGTACATCAGTAGTATTATTCAGAAGCTTATTCACATAGATATAGACAATACATAAACATCATGTATTTCCACACTATTTGTACATAAAAATATGTTATATATTAGTATATATATTTATACTATATAATAAAGAAAACTTAATGATTCATCATAACTACAGCACCTTCACAACTACTAAAACACAAACTCTCACTTTCTCTCATCATCTCTCTCTCACTCATTCTCTCTTCTCATCGTACTCATAGATCTATCGTATTGCATCTCTCTCATCTCACTCCTCTCCACTCTAACCCTCCTCTCTCCTCCTCCCTCCCTCTCCTCTCCCTCCCTCTCCTCTCTCTCTCTCTCTCTCTCCTCTCTCTCTCTCTCTCTCTCCCTCTCCTCTCTCTCCTCTCTCTCTCCTCTCTCTCCTCTCTCCCTCCTCCTCTCTCTCCTCTCCCCTCTCCCTCCTCTCTCTCCTCTCTCTCCCTCTCTCTCCCTCTCCCTCTCCTCTCTCTCCTCTCCTCTCTCCCTCTCTCTCCTCCTCTCCTCTCTCCTCTCTCTCTCTCCTCTCTCTCTCTCCTCCCTCTCTCTCTCTCCTCCCCCTCTCCTCTCTCTCTCCTCTCTCCTCTCCCTCTCCCTCCTCTCTCCTCTTCTCCTCTCTCTCTCTCTCTCTCTCTCTCTCTCTCTTTCTCTCTCTCTCCTCTCCCCTCTCTCCTCTCTTCCTCCTCTCTCTCTCTCTCTCTCTCTCTCCCTCTCTCTCTCTCTCTCTCTCTCTCCTCTCTCTCTCTCTCTCTCTCTCTCTCTCTCTTCCCTCTCCTCTCCCTCTCTCTCTCTCTCTCTCTCTCTCTCCTCTCTCTCTCCCCTCTCTCTCTCTCTCTCTCCTCTCTCTCTCTCTCTCTCTCTCTCTCTCTCTCTCTCTCTCTAAGCACCATTGTTAAAGGTCCCCTCTCTCGGGGGGAAGCAATCTGCCAAACTCCTTGGAGCAGTTCAGATCCCCAGGGATTGGGTTTCCACTTGCCTTTAGTTCGTGCTCACTCAATCAAAAAGTTAGGATGATCCATTTGTTTAACACACTGGGCTATTCAAAGGTGCTCAAAGCAGAGAGGCTTAGAGAGCAACACCAAAACTGTCCCCTTCGAAAACAGCCCAGGGCAACATGAGAGGAACGACTAATCCAGGCCGGGCACTTGAGATCAAATGAGGGTGGGAAAGATCCTCCTCAGAGCAGAGCCCTTCACAAGAACATGACGTTTTAAAAGATATGCCTGAAAAATCCCTGTATTTAAATGAACACTGTGCCTAAAAATGTAATGTTTAAAGCAGTCAGCCCTCCATATGTGCATCAGCCCATTTCTTACTGGTGTAGCTTATTAATATTAAAACACAGATGTCAACAGTAATGTGAAAGTCAAACAGGGGTGAAACCGAAGACATTTTTGAGATGTTTCTGGGAAGGCGAGTGTTTGCTGATAAATGAGGCATACGAGTGTACGATCTGATCCAGCACTGTGTGCCTCATGTCAGTGCTCAAATATAAGCTTGTTTTCATTTTCCAGAAAACTGTCTGTTAAAGTTAATGTGAAACCAGACATTTTACTTCTGTAACATCACGTTTTTTTAAAAAGTCTCTTCTGCTCTCTAAGGCTGCATTTATTTCATCAAAAAATACAGTAAAACCGTAATATTGTGGAATATTATTACAATTTTACAATATTTAAATGTAATTTATTCCTGTGGTCAAAGCTGAATTTAAAGCATTATTACTCCAGTCTTCAGTGTCACATGATCCTTCAGAAATCATTCTAATATGCTGATTTGCTGCTCAAGAAACATTTATTATTATTATCAATGTTGAAAACTGTTTATTGCTGATTAATATTGTTATGGAAACTGTTAGGGATTCTTTGATGAATAGAAAGTTCAAAAGAACAGCATTTAATTGTAAAATTATAAACTTCTTTACTGTCAATTTTCATCAATTTTATGCATCCTTGCTGAACAACAGTATTAATTTATTTAAAAAAAAATCTTACTGATACCAAACTTGGTATACCAAATGTTAGTATAAATGTGCATAAATGCTCATAAATCTGAAAATTAGTTTGATTCTTAAATAGCAGTTCAGAATCGAGGCATGATTTGAACATATGCTGTGCTTTCCTTTAGTTTTCAAATATTTCAAATACTTTTCATAATAACTTTGACAGGACAACCGCGTGTGTGTGTGTGTGTGTGTGTGTGTGTGTGTGTGTGTGTGTGCGTGCGTGCGTGCGTGCGTGCGTGCGTGCGTGTGCGTGTGTGCGTGTGTGCGTGTGCGCGTGTGCGTGTGTGTGTGTGTGTGTTTGTGTGTGTGTGTGTGTGTGTGTGTCATGGAGTTCACAGGTGCCAGGTGTGGGGGTTTACCTGGATCTGCCTCCTCTCATGCTAACACAGGTACAGAGGAACATCTCAGCCAACACTGCACTGCTTAACCACTGACACTGACACATTTAAGCAGTAAACAACAGCTAGAACCGCTGTGAACACGTACGGCTGTCAGGGCCAGTTCAAAACATGACGAACAATAACTAACAAATACTTCCTGAATAAAGAACACTACCATCAGTGCCATAAATACTTACTAAACCCTATTTTAACATCAAAACATCAGCTTTAACTTATTCAGCTGTGAATAAATAAATAGTGAACATTACCAACATTGCCATAAATAAATAAATAAATAAATAATCAATGCTGAACATTGGCTGAGGCTGAAAACACAACTAGCCATATAAATTTCACGCCGTCATTGCCGCATAATGTGTTCAAATATACACAACAGATACCTCAAATATTTGTTTTAATACCCCTGAGATTTTAAGCTAATATCGCATTAATGTAACATCTTTTGACAATTATTTGATGTTGGGTGATGGTCACATTACAGGTGTTTTATTTTGATTGTTTTTGAATTATTTACAATTATTTATTTATGATTTAATTAATTATTCTTTTTTAGTCTAAATATTAATTTTTTCATTAACTCACAAAACCCAGTTTGGGAATCCCTGGTACGACGCAACTAGAGGCTGCATTCTCATCACTGCCACAAGGGGCACTATAGCAGGCATACGTATACAAATGTCTGCTTCTATGGTTCCTCTTTTCACTTAGGTCAACTTCTGTCATGGCCAGTTTGAAGAAAAACGCCTGAATAATAACATTGCTTTAGTTTAGGGTCCCTAACTAATTGTTAACTATGACTTTTGCCTTAATAAACGCATAATTACTTCTTATTAATAGTTAGCAAGGTAGTTGTTAAGTTTAGGTATTGGGTAGGATTAGAGATGTAGAATATGGTCATGCAGAATAAGGCATTAATATGTGCTTTATAAGTACTAATAAACAGCCAATATCCTACTAATATGCGTGCTGATAAGCAACTTAATAGTGAGAATTGGACCCTATACTAAAGTGTTATATAATAACACAGAGTTTAATGGCACAGACATTTGAAGACTTACTGCAATCAGAACACAACCCTAACCATCAAAACACAAATATGAACCCAAACCAGTGACTAATCATATTTACTATCAATCAAATTCTAAATGAATGAAAATGGGATATCTGTGATCATTTACTCCACCTCATGTTGTTTAAAATCTGAATGATTCATTCACGAATCAGGCATCATTACTTTTCTCATTCATGTGCAAGGTTTCAAGATTTTAAGTGAATAATGACTTAAACTTCATAAATAAAGAAAGTCATACACGTTCGGACCAACTTAGGCGAGTAAACGATGACAGAATTTTCATTTGTAGGTGAACTATGCCATGAAAATGTAATAATCTTGATTCTCCTTATGATTATAAACAGTATAATGCAGGTACAGGAATCCAGGACTGAATGTTTCTGGAGTCGAGTCTGTTGTGGAATCTTTATGCTGAACGGCTCTGACTGACACAAGACTGAATATAAACATGCTTGTATCAGTCGGCAAAGTTAAGTGCAGCATTCAGTGTTTATCTTCACACAGAGTTTCTGTTCTCACACTAGTACCGGCGCTGGGGCACGCTGCCCATCAGTTCTGCACTTTTTGTTTTGTTTATACTTTGATACATTTTGATTAATAACGGCTCAGGTTGGATGTTAAAGAGAAGAAGTTCATCTTAGATATGATATTAGCAGGCCCAGATGGAATGCTGATCTGGGGAAATATGCTATTTAAACATGGTACAATTTGTTAAATGGAGCTGAGAGAACTACACACTTTGTGTTTGTAGAAAGCATTATAAAAATTAGTCAATTTAGTAAATTAAAGAGCTTTAATGATTCTGAAGCTATACATGATTCTCAGATTCAAACAGCCAGAGACTCGAAAAAAAAGCGAGTTAAAGAGAGTTTAGTTCTCCTAAAAAAATATTTCAAACCTGTATGACTTGTATCATGTTGAATTTCTAAGAAACTATATTTGAAAGTGAATGAAATTGTGAAGTGAGTGATTCGTTCATGATTCAGATTGATTCGGTCAATGACTATGTTTACGTGCACAACAACATTCCGATATGAATTTGACAATATTTCAATATTCCAGCCCATTCTCACCCCAAGGCGTCATCTAACTGACGCCTTGGGAATCAGTTTGACCATGCTTCAATATTCGACGTTAAAGGTACCCTTTAGCGTCAGTTAGTTGACGCGATCCCAGGGCGTCATCTAACTGACGCGTTACCCTTAGCGTCAGTTAGATGACGCCCTTCTACCCAGACCTAAACCTACCCGCGTCATCTAACTGACGCGTTACCCTTAGCGTCAGTTAGATGACGCCCTGGGATCGCGTCAACTAACTGACGCTAAAGGGTACCTTTAGCGTCGAATATTGAAGCATGGTCAAAATTGTCAGTTAGATGACACCTTGGGGTGAGAATGCGTTGAATATTCATGCAATCAATTTTAAGACAATATTCTGATTTCCCAAATTCCAATTCACACCCTTGCAATAAAAACATTAAATGAATGTCAAACTAAAAAGTTTCAGGAAAAAAACATTCCATGATTGATGTATAAATAAAGTGTTGTGCTATCATTTTGAGAACATTATTAAAGACCATATAAATGTGAATTAGTTCTATTAATGTTACAGGAAGAATATTTGCTCGTGAATCTTGCCAGAATGTTAGCCAGAGTTCTGAGAGCGTTCAATTTTTGCTGAGAAACGACGTGAATAAATGATGACAGAACGTTCATATTTGGCTGAACTATCCCTTTAAATCGTTCTGCCTAACAGCAGAATAGAAACGATTAAGGTTCTTTTGATTCATCTGAGAGCACAGGAACACTCCCGTACCGTACTTGCCCCCATCGTCTCCATTGGCGTTGATCTTCTTGCCCAGGATCTGCACATGTTTCCCAGTGGTTCTGCTGTAGAGCTGATATATCCGTACCTGCTTCCGACTCACGTCGTCTCGAGTGTGGTTCTCGATGTAGAACCGGAAGTCGGCGGAACTCTGGTGAGATTCCTAGAATCGGCAACAACAAGAAGTGTTGATCTATTTCTTGATTCAGTTGTACAACTGCATGCATTTTAAAGTTAACATTAAACCACATTAACATGATGAAAATCAACATGACACAACAGCCAATTAATGCATGAATAATTAAATTACAAAAGGCTTTTTTTTATTATTCAAAACAATATAATAATTGGGGTTGATAAGATTTTATGTTTTTGAAAGACATCTCTCAAGCTAAACCAAGGCTGCATTTATTTATGGAAGCTTGTTTCTGCCACAGAATAAGAAATAAAAAAGGTAATTGCGACTTTTTATCTCACAATTCTTACTTTTTCTCAGAATTTTGAGATATAAACTTGTAATTGTGAGTTATAAAGTAAGAATTTCTTGATATAAAGACGCTATGAGAGTTATAAACTCGCAATTCTGAGAAAAGAAGTCAGAATTGTGTGATAAACTCAATTGCGAGAAAAAGGTAAAAATTGGGAGTTTATATCTTGCAATTCTGACTTTATAACTCGCAAATGTGAGAAAAAAGTCAGAATTGTGAGATGTAAACTCGCAATTGTGAGATAAAAAGTCGCAATTACCTTTTAAATAGTTTATTCCGTGGCAGAAACAAGCTTGCATATTTATTTGATCCAAATTACAGTAAACATATTAAGATTTTACTTCTGAATCAGGAGAGGGAGGGATTTCATAAATTGATTGGAAACTGGCCATTAAATGCCAAATGTCGGTATTCATTTCAGAGGAAAAATCTCTCTCTCTCTCTCTCTCTCTCTCTCTCTCTCTCTCTCCTCTCTCTCTCTCTCTCTCTCCTCTCTCTCTCTCTCTCTCTCTCTCTCTCTCTCAATTTCAAATCTCTCTCTCTCTCTCTCTCTCTCTCTCTCTCTCTCTCTCTCTCTCTCTCTCTCTCTCTCTCTCTCTCTCTCTCTCTCTTAATATATATTATATATATATAATATATATATATATAACATAATAAAACATCTGAATATTCTGAGCCTGGAGCTACAACGAGAAGTGAAGTTTTCAATTTCCACTAGCAAGTCTCCAGCAATTATCCACCTGAAAGATCTAACTCTGTCATCAAACAAATATCTGCCTACGGTAAGAATCACACTCATAAATCACACATACACACCTGTAAGTATGGGAAGTATAGCCTACATGTGCACAACTGTTGCACTGACACACTGACACACACACACACACACACACACACACACACACACACAAAAGCACTAACATAATAAAATACAATGCAGCTTGCCATGGCCTCTCCTGTCGCTCACATTCACACTCACCCGAGGCTTTATACAAAAATCACCAATCCACTTCTCATCCAAAAGCCTCTATCTTTCCTCCTCCTCTTCTGTCATCCTTCCATATGTGAGGAAAACATATACCTCTAAAAAGCCTGGAATCCCCGTCCCAGCCAAGACTACTCTCTGGGGCTGAAACGAGGGGTAATTATCCTGTAATGAGCTTTTATGTGGCTTCTCTCAGGTGGTTAATTACACTCACATTACATGCTTCCACTCCATGTTATTTTAACCTCAGCTAATTAATGACATTTAGAGAGCACAAGGGGAAACACGCAGCTCACGGTGCAAAAAAAGAGAGATCTATTCAACAGAGTTGAGAAAGAAACTTCCATTGAGATTCACGCTGAATGCAGGACTGCTTAGAAACACGTCAACATGACACAGCCGCCAACGTTAACCCATTAATGCAGGAATTATTCAATCCAGAGCAAAACAGATTCTTTTAACAAAACGGGTGGACATTTTTTTAATCTTTTTGAAAGAAGTCTTTTATGCTCACCAAGTACAGTAAAAACAGTATATTGTGAAATATTATAACATTTTAAAATATCTGTTTTCTATTGTAATATATTGTCAAATATAATTTATCCCTGTGATGCAAAGCTGGGTTTTCAGCATTATTAGTCTAGTCTTCAGTGTCACATGATCCCTCAGAAATCATTTGTTTTTTTACACTTTTTTAACTTTTGTAACGTTACTGCCACTTTTGATCAATGTAATGCATCTTTGATAAATAAAAGTATTTGATTATTAAATATATATAAATATATATATTCTGACAACAATATTTTGATTTTCAGTGTATATTTATTAACAAATGTCTACAAATGTATGCTACAATAAATAAAAACACAATGACATAAAGAGGACAGTCATATAGAATTATGAAAAAAGTCAAAGATCATGAATGGTTAAAAATAACATTTAAAGATCTGACCACTGCAGTGGACACATGCAATGAGGAGTTAAACAAACCCAAAGGCATTTCACAACGAAGTTAAGAGTTATTTTCACCTTTAAAAACAATTAACAAATAATATTAGTTCTAGTTGGCTATCTACCTTAATCCTAAATCTATCTATAGAAAAATAAACTGAATTTATTTTAGTCAGTTACATTATCTCCTATAGATTAATCCAAGATTCACATTCAATGCATCTACTACACTCTTAAAAATAAAGCTTTCGATGGTTCCATTAAGAACCTTTAACATCAATACAACCTTTAATTCCACAAAAGGTTATTTATAGTGGGAAAAAAGTTTTTTAGATTATCAAAATGTACTTCACACTAAGATTTTATTTTATTTTAAGAACCTTTCACTGAAAGGTATACTTTGGAACCCAAAATTGCATTCCAGCAAAAACCTTTATTTTTAAGAATGCATACAGAAACCAGGTTAATTTTTGCTTGCAATAACACATAAGCAGCTCATACACACACACACAGCCTCTCCTCAGAGTCGGAAGGATTTACTCTGAAATCTGGCAATCTAGTCAAACACAGAGATGTGTTTTGTAGACAGTTGTGTATACGGACGGGAGCGGGAAGGCAGAGGACATGCCTCTGCAGAGAGCCAGCCACGGCCAAACATTTTTATCATGCCGCCCGATTCCCTTCAAAGCAAACCTAGACAAACTGATCTCACTGCGATTTCAAAAGCCCGACCCCGTACCGGCTGAGAAGCCGAGCCACTCTTGCATGTCAGATAGGCCCTATCTGCAGACACCACTCTCTGAGCAGGATACATCTCAGGAAACAACGCCACTTAAACTGTGCTTATCACCCCGTCTTTCACTGCATCTCCTTAATAACAACTGTGTTTGTTTTCTCAGGGAGAACCTATAACAACAGTGGAGGTTAGCAGAAGCAGGTGATACTCTGTCTATCATACTACTGTCATCAGACTCAGAAAGCTGAATGTGCCACACTAAAGCCTTGTTTGTGCCAACTGCTTTGGAACAAACCTCAACGCACGCAATTATATAACCAACATGGGTCTCATTTTCTTCAAACCAGTGGCTTTTGTTCCTGGTTGGAGGGGTGATCGCCCCCTTTTATTACGACATTCTGATGCAAGTTTTATAATCACAATGCCCTGACCCATTTGCCAAGAGGGAAAAAAAAGCCTTTATTAAGCCGTCCCCGCCTTGTGAGGTATGTACATCTGTCAGTAAAGACGGATTTGAGGAACTGCACATATCTAATTACTTATTTGTAGGCTGAATTAGTCAGCTTCCTGAAAAAGAGATTGAGATTGCAGATACTCTTACCTTAATAGCTTTTAAAAGGAAATACGATTTGTTTGGTCACTTAGCTGCCTTAGATTTCATTTTTGTTCTATATATTTATTTTATTTCTTGATAGATAGATAGATAGATAGATAGATAGATAGATAGATAGATAGATAGATAGATAGATAGATAGATAGATAGATAGATAGATAGATAGATAGATAGATAGATAGATAGATAGATAGATAGATAGATAGATAGTATAGATAGATAGATAGATAATTAAATGCACAAATTGCTTATTTTTGTACTCCGCATTCAATCAGTCAAAGCATGAGTTTACTAACTATTAGGAGGAAAGTAATTATTTTCCAGACAAGAACAGCTCTAAATGAAACACAAAGTAGCACAAAAGGAAAACTAAGAGTCTGGGTTTTTTTTTTTTTGAGAGAGAGAGAGAGAGAGAGAGAGAGAGAGAGAGAGAGAGAGAGAGAGAGAGAGAGAGAGAGAGAGAGAGAGAGAGAGAGAGAGAGAGAGAGAGAGAGAGAGAGAGATGCAATTCCTCTGGCAAGACCACCAACAAATCCAAAGGCACTTCTTTTAATTTTACAGCCTCTGGGGTGTAGATTTCCCATGCCTCTGTTTTCAAAAACCTTAAGACAACAAATGAAACAAGCTTTGTGTTTGCGCACCGGTGGCACATCCTCATAATCCCTCCCTTAATCCAGATTCATGATGACAGTGAAACAGCCAGACTTACCTGCAACTGGAAGTAGAGGACCAGTAAATGTAAACACCTGGAAAGAGAAAGAGAGAGAATGAGAGGGAGAGAGAAAGAGAGAGAGAGGGGGGGGAGAGAACACAGGAGGGAAGTAAGGAGGGCTGAATCACAAGCAATTACACCAGATAAAAATATAGCAGTACATCTTAAACCTGGCTTTGAGCGACTTCTATTGGCAAGAATGCACGAACTCAAAGTGAATCAAAGAGGCTATTAAGAATATTCCTTACACGTAGATGAACCTTGACGGCAGGACAGACATCTTGGTCAAATACACCTGTTTCCAGCGTTTGCCGCTCCAGTAAGTGGCGCGCGGATCCCCGCCAGTGTCTCAGACACAAAATCCCGGAGGAGAGGTGCAATCCCAGGGAAAAGAGAGATGCAGGACGTGTAAATGTGCCGCTGGAAGCAGCATGAGGCTGTTTCTTGTTTGAAAAAGATCTGAATAAACGCAAATCAATGTGGTCCCTCCGTTCCTCCGCGCGCCCTCTCGCCAAAGCGCGCAAAGATTGAATTGGAAAAGACTGACGCGGGGTGTCTCCTCCTCGGTGAACAATCCGCGACCTTTCGTGCTTATTCTTGATCCAGTATGCGATATAAAAAAGATAAATTCCGTTCGTACCTGCCGAGGACACCGGATAGTGCACACCTTACGTGGATCATTCCAAGCTTCCCGTGTTCATTGTTTGAAGAGGGAAAACTTTCCCAACAAGTCCAAGCTGTCAGGGTAGATGAGATAGGGTTAGAAGTATCTTCTTTAGATGTTGCTTCACTGTTGTCCAAGTAGATTTTACATTAAAGGCGCTCAGACCCGTGGCAAATCCTGGAAGAGCGCTGGGTGATGGGACGGGACTGTCTATCTGTCTGTGTGCCGAAGAGGGCTGGAGCGCACTGAGGGGTTTTGGGTTGGTGGTGGGTGGAAACCTGTCAGTGGTTTTGCACCTGATAGGGTGATCTGAGAGAGTCCATCGGTGCGCGGAATGCGCTTTTCCTCTGTCTGAGCAGTTTCCTTTGTGCTCCTCGTAGTTGCTTGAGCTCTTTCGTCGTTTCACTGTCAGTCTGTGAGAATTCCTTGCGAATTTCACATATGAACTCGTAAACAGGTGCATTTCAGTTGAGCAAACCCAGACACTCGCTGTTGAGATAACCAAATTCTCATCTGATGGGGTAGCAGAGGCGCTACACTCACTTTTTCAAAACTAAAATCCATAATAATAATATTAGTAATACATGAAGGTCGCACTTTATATTAGTTGTCTTGTGTGTATTTACATCGAAAATAAGTACAATGTACTTAGTGTGTTATTGTACAATGTAAAAACATGTAGGCTGCACAAAAAATAAGTGCATTGAGTATACTTTAAATGTCAGTACATAGTTAAAGACAATATAAAGTGGAACTGTAATTAATACTTAGATCAAAGATAAATAAAGTCGATAAAAATGGAGAAATGTTAAATAATCAAGTATAAAACACATGTGCCAAATTTTTAGAAATGTAATATTTGTGTCCATTTTTGTAAAAAAAAAAAAATAGCCAATTGTTTAAAAATTTTTCAATATATAAAGTTTTGATTTAGTGACTTTGATTAAGTTGTGTAAACATCACGTAAAAGTACTAAAATACTTTGCTTGCACTTTGATACCTTACACCATAATAAAATATAAACTCTTTTTTTATTACAATGAATATTCATGAATATCAATAGGTTTTCTGGGGTTACTCCACTTAACCTAAACAAATCACGCCAAATACCTTATGACCTTAACACATTGTCTCTCTTTTAATGATTTTCATATAACATGACAACAAAACAGCTTTCTTTTCTTTCTTTTTTTTAAAGTGTCAACATCATTGACACACATACATTAGTTTGAGGTAGAGGTGTACATTTAATCCCTATATCTACTAGTTAATGGCACATCAACATAAAAATGTAAGTATTTAAAAAGAAAAGTGTGCTCTGAGTATCCATCCACCCATTACCCTCATTTCAGCTCGTTTGTTAACTTCCCAAAGCATAAAGCGCTCTATTGGCTGAGTTTGTTGATTCCTCGCAGACAGCATTGAAATGCAAGTGCTTGTCGAACTCGAATTTTCAATATTGTGCTATAAGTAATCGGGCATTGAAATGCACCAGAGGTGTGAATGTGTTTACAAGGTCTTCTGAACATGCCCCCTGCCAGCTGCAGGTTTATTCCCTCAACAGCCCCTTTCTCAGCTGTGAACAGAGAAAAAAGAAACATTTACTCATTTACATTACTGCTCTTACATGTTTTACCAGTCTGTATCATTTGCACAGAATTAACTTACAAAGCACAGCTTATATTACATTTAAAAGGTTAAAACTAACAAAGCATATGGCGTAAAGCAACCCGGTCCCAGTTGACATTTTTGGTGTCCAGTATGAATCTGATTAATAAATTTTTAAGTCCTATAGAACAGCACACGCCAAGATAAGGTAGTTGAAAAATCACACACTTCATTAACACCAAATTAAATCCTAGTGACACTACTGTCCTTTTAGCACGTGTTCTTTCTTTTTTTTATGCATGCATTATTTTTTATTATTTGCATGGACTCTTTTTCTAATAAAATAAAATATAAAAATAATAGTAATAAAAACGCTACCCTATAAATCAGGCAGGTTGATGTCGAGTGAAGTGAATATCCTTTGAAGTGGATCACCTGGACCATGCGGTAAGCTCACAATTATCCATTTGGGAACAACCAAAACAAAAGCGGTTTCAACGAAGAAACGAACACAAAGATTAGTCCGTCATCATCCAAAAAAGATCAAGGGAGGCTTTGGCAATATGACAACCTACAGAACATTTCCTGCAACAAGGCCGAGATTGGGACGCACAGTTCTAACGAATAGGAAGTTACACTCTGGCATTCTCTTGAATTCGGAAGTGGCTAGATCTTTCCGAATATTCAAAGCTTTGGATACCGCATCTGTCTTACAGGGTATTAATTATTCACATGGCAGATTCCAAGTGCAACTTATACTACAGCGAGGTCCAACTTCATTCATCTAGTGTGAAGCATAGACATAGTTGTGTTTAAATTGTCTCTGTTATTTATTAGAATTGCACTACTTGGAAGAATAAAGACAAAACGAATGAGCGATCGATTCCAACAGCTATTCCTGGGAGAGCTGGAGAGGTCTACATCACACATTTAACTTGTGAAAAACTGCTAAAACTTTCAAGTGGGTCACACTTTGTATGTGCAGAGTTTAAGTGGACCGAGGAGTGATTTAACTAAACAACAAAGGATCATTAGTCAGAGCGGCTTAATGACAGGATAGAATGCATTAAAAAAAGATAAATATGTCAGATCAAGGCATTCTGAACAAAACCGAGGCCTAAAAAAATAATAAAAACAGTGTGTCCTCAGTGCATTGGTGCAATGAAAGTTAGCAACACTGTGCAACTTCTGCGTCCCCTGAAGCTTAATAAAGCAGGCAAAAAAAAGGTCACGCACAGTTGTTCAAAGGCTTCGGAGGACCTTTTAAAGCTTGACAGAGTAACTTCACAGTCGTGGAAGTAAAGCCCAGTGTACCACATTAGTGTCAGAACACCTCCGACACACCCAGCTTCCTCCCTGCTTCCGCTTTCATCTCTGACACAAACATATAGATGGAGGGAGTCACAGCATCTGTGTCCTATTGAATTTGAAGGTGACGGAGAGACCTCATTGGCTGATTGATTTCTGATGGGCTTTTTCAGTCCAGTGTGTGTGAAGAGAAAGACCTCCATCAGTGTCTCTCTCACACAGGATTAAAGGTTTATCTGCAAATAATGTAAAGCAAAAAATAGTTGACCTTATTATGAATTAAGCCTTTGAAAATCTATAACAACGCTTAATTAGCTTGAGTTGTTACACGTATATAAATGTAGCCCATGCATGTAATATAGCAAGACAAAAGAGCTCTCACAAAAGCTAGAGCTATAGAGAAAACACATTGATTTACTATCAAAGAATCTCAAGAAAAACTGATGAAACTGTTTAATGCAAACTATAAGAAGAACACTAAACAAGCATTGACTTCATGCCCGGACAGCTCAACAAACGCAACTATTGACCTAGAAGAACATAAAAGGCCAACTTGAATATGTTGAATATGTATCCAGACACAACTGGAACTTTTCTGGACCCATTGATCAGCGGTATATCTGGTGCAAAAAAATGATGGCTTATGACCAGAAGAAAACCATTCAGGGTCAAACATGGAGGTGGACAAGTCTTGTTACAGTGCTTTGCTGCTGCAGGAAGAGTAAATCTTGACTGTATGAAGGACATTGCACGTTCTTTGAGGTATGAGCCCATTTTGCCAGAGAATTTGATGCTTTTGTGCACAGACTGATGCTACTTTTACAATGGGACAATGATACAAGTATATATCCAATTTGACCAAAACTGGTTTAGAGATCAGTCCTTGAATGTTCTTAAGCGGCCTGCTGTCTCCAGATTTAACTATCATTTCAAATCTTTGGTGGTATTTGAAGACAGAAGTGGCAACATGAAGGGAGGCAGTCTCCTAAATAATATACAAATATTACAAAATGTGACATTAAAAAGAGTAAAAGTCACTTGTTATTATAAAGTAACACTCTCCAACAGCGACACCTGCAGGTAAAGTTCCTGCGGGACGCCACGTCTATCTTGCCCCCCCTGAGCCCAACGAGTTTTAACAGACCCCCTAATGCGTGCAGTGGGTTTAATGGGGGTAATTGAGAATGAATGGGGGAAAGTCACGTGAGAGGAGGCAATGCCTCCATCGCGCTGTTTGGACATAATCAGGTTTGATTGGATATGATTGGTTGGTGCGTTAAACCCCGCCTCTTGATTTTGTATGTCTTCTCGAATTGGCCTGAATGAAGACAATTGGCGTTAATGGGTAAACTAATTAAAAAGTAACAAAACAGCTCAGCCACTTAGATATCACCGCTTTATGTAACGCCAAAATCAAGCTTAAATGGCCTGAAAACAAGATGACTGTAGGGGGTTTTTTTAGTGAGCGAGCTTGAGGAAATTAAAGGTACATCTTCGTGTCTGTGACCAGTGTACAAGCTTGATGACTGCTGAAAATAAGTGGACTATTAAAATGAAAAGCTGAACATTAGCCCACAAATAAAAGATATTGTTTAAATTGTTAATCCCTTTAGTTATTATTTTGTAATAAATGTAAAAATGCATAAAACACTAAATTGATCCAATTTATACTTGGTTTTAATAAATAGAACATTACATAGACGTATTTGTATTTGGTCTCTCTTTTTAATATATAAATTGTGAGGACTTTGCCTCCTTGTTTTAAAACCCCACCGCACACCACTGCTACCTGTCTGTCTGTCTATATGGTCAATCCCACTTGGAAAGCCCCTGATAGGTCGCTGTAGGGTCATGTCGTGTCGGACTCTGAAGGTGACAGAACGGGTGTGTGGGGGAATCAAAGCCTTGATGTTGCTTTGAGGGTGTGCATGCATTCCTAATTTGTCCCCCATCACACGTCGACGGCATGGAACCGTTTAGTAGCCCACTGAAGTGCAGGACGCGGTGTGTGTGATGTTGGATAGGTGTGTGGGTGGGAACAGGAGTGTGTGTGGGGGGTGAGGAGCGTTTGAAGGTGGTGAATGTGGTTGTCGGTAGAAGGTGAGGCCGCCTTGGCAACTGAATTAGATATCTGCTCTGTCAGTGCGGTGCAAATCCTGGCCCGCACATAGAACACATTAGCACGGCCCGCGACCAGGCTGCGCAGCGTGGTGCTAATGATGATATTTCCCCTCTTGCTCTACGTTCCCTGTCCAACGTCATAAACACTCGGTACAGCTCCCTTGCCACTAGCTTCTAACATATGTTTTTATTTTCATGACTGCATCAATTTCCATGGCTCGGTGAACTCGGCGCTCCTTAATTATTCCACAGTCGTTTTAGCGGAGTGTTTGCTGTGGAGTTTAATAGATTTTAAAGAGCCGGGCTGTCAGAGCTTGTCACAATAGAGTAGATGTTTCAAACCGGAGAGAGTAATTGTTTTGGGAACAGCAGGTTTCTTTGGCACATCTTACCGGCATGAAGGACGACGCGGCGGACGCAGGACGGCGGTGGATAATCGCATCTCGGGTGCAAAGGACCCTGCCATTTAAAGACACAGGGAAAGGCGAGTTAAATGCGAAATGTTCTAATCGGACAACGAAAGTAATTTGATTGCTGTAATTACACCGTGACGCCTTCAATCTTCAAAATGAGGCAATACAGAGTCAAAACGTCTGAAGTGTTGACGGACAAAATTTGCGTTGTCAGTCAGAGAATTACTCGACTCTGGATGGGGGCCAGATAACCTTGTTTACATCATCTATTTAATAAAATACAATGAAGTAGTGTCACCCACCAGTCCCGAACAGAAGCCTTGTCCTCACAATGCTCAATTATATAAAAACAGTATCTCCGATTACAGTAAACACTACCTTTGCTTCAAGCTTGGGTCATCTAAGGGCACTTTACTGTTTTAAAACAGAGACGCTTTGTTCAGGGAAGCAGACAAAACTGTTCTTTAGTTTGAATTCACGCAGTCTCAGGTGTATTCTCTTACACCATCACACACACACACACACACACACACACACACACACACACACACACACACACACACACACACACACACACACACACACACACACACACACACACACACACACACACACACACACACACACACACACACACACACACACTCAGATTAGCAGGCTTTCATGAGAAGTGTGCTGGAGGTGTACTGTGTGTGTCCCTCTAAAACTAGCTGAAACTAGCTCAAACTCAATGGACTAGTCTTGTCCCCCCTCCCGGGCGCTTATGGGCTGGTCTGATCCATTCCCCTGTCTAACACCTCCTTAGAGCCTGCGTTTCCTTTGTTCTGTCAATACGCAAACAACCATTCACATATGGCCACTCTGTAATCAGTGAAATACTAGCCTCTGGGCTTTCAGCAAGAGAGAGAGAGAGAGAGAGAGGGAGAGTTAAGAAAGAGAGAGAAAATCATCCATGACCAATCAACTCTTAAAATACCTGTCTGGCTTTTGGTTGCAGATGTTTTCTGAAGAGGACAGATTCACATTTTTAAGGGAGTTACTGTCATCATTCACGCACTCAAAACCTACATGAGTCACGTTCTTCTGTGGAACAGAAAAGGAAAAATAATAAGTCTTTTATACATTTCCATTATCATTTTTGTCTATATTTGCAACATGGTATGTAAAAACAAAAACTGTTTGGTTGGTTTTCAAGTCAATCAGTCGGCATCTTCCTGTCTAAGTGAGTTCTTGACAAAAATATAATGCAACAGTGGCTACCCACTTTTTTTTAGTTACCTTGGTTATTTCTTTTCCAAAGAAAATTTAAATTTATTTTTCCCATTGTGTTCGTTAAGAGTTATAACCTATGGACCAAACCAACTATAAGGTGAATCATAAACTTTGATTCAAAGCTTCTTTGAAAATATTAGAAAAAGACAAATGAACAAACACCTCAGCTTTAGTGAGTTAGTCAGGCCATGGTTACAACTGGTATTAAGATGCGTTCTGGTGGATCGGATCACAAGTAAACGAGGGAGACACATTCCTGTTTACACCTGGTGTTTTAATCCGTCTACTTTCAACCACTTCTGTCCTGATTTCTTTGAAGGGGAGGGTCTATGAGTGGGTACATTTATGGGGTTTTCAGATCTTTCAATCTAATGGATGAAATGAGCTCAGACAATTTACATATGAATGCAAAAGGAGACGGTGTAAAAACACACGTAGACCAGCAGCTTTCGTTTCTGCTCTGACAAGACCAGCCGAACGAGTGTTTGATATTCAGGAATGGTGAGAGAACATTGTGCTTGGTACATTTTTCATCTTCAAACCAAACTTGGGTCTTCAGTCAACAGATTAAATCCTGTCTGTCTAGATCTCTTCCCATAATGTTCACGCGTTAGGTCAGTAGGTGGAGAGTAGGAGTCTTTATGGCTGTTTGAACACATTCGACCACATGAGCGTCTACACTACGAAATCAATCCGTCGAATGCGTTTTCAACTACCTCTTGAAGTGGTCGAAAGTGGACAAACTCAAAACGTTTTAGACCCCTTTTACACCTGTATTTAGTGTCGTCCACTTATGATTCGATCGATAAAAATGCATCTTAATACCAGGTGTAAATAGTGCCTGAGTTGCAAATCACAATGTGTGTGTCCACGGTTTGCAGTGTGTGTGTGGTGTGTGTGTGTGTTGTGTGTGTGTGTGTGTGTGTGTGTGTGTGTGGTGTGTGTGTGTGTGTGTGTGTGTGTGTGTGTGTGTGTGTGTGTGTGTGTGTGTGTGTGTGTGTGTGTGTTAACTACTCACTGCTCCTAATGTGTGCGCACTAACTTGGATGAGTTAAATGCAGAGGAAAAATTCTAAGTATGCCATACTTGGCCTTCATGTCACTTCACAATTTAAATATAAACTATAGATAAAAATAAAACTATTATGCATACATAATTATTTAACAATTTATTTTATGTTTATTGCTAAATATAAAGGTATACAAACAAATATTTAAGTAATTTGAGAACATCGGGACATACCATTACGTCATGTGCAGTACTTTATGGGAGTGGGCATGTCCTAAAGTGTTTTAAAGAGTCTTGCATTTTAGCTTTTTGTTGTTGTTGTATCATGGGAAATTTAGTTTTTAACCACGAATCTCACTGTTAAACACAATTATTTGAAAAAATTAAGTTGAAATAATGTGGGTTCATGGCTTCTATCGATTAACAACCTTGTAGCTCACAGTAGGTCTGTCTTAAAAGATTTATAAGTTATTGTTCAGAATCAGTTCCCATATGGAGAAAATTAATGGGATATTCTACTTTTAGAATTCCAACTGTTGCACTATATGTAATATACTATAAGTATAATAAACCAGACGTTATGGTGAGTCAAAAGTCACGCTGTGAGATTAGATGAAGCCTGAAGATGCTTCAGAAACACTGCTATGATTAGCTGTAAGCTTCTACTTCAATTGAAGGTCATTTTAACGGGTTATATAACGGTTAATTGGTTGAAAGTGTGAAGGGGAAGGCCTTGACGGTAAGTACACTATTAAAAACATCCACCCTGCTCTCTCCAAAGCAGCCAGGCTTAATGTGGTAATCAGGGATCACGTTCTGCCTCCTCTGGATTCATTTCACAGCCAAGTTATTTCATTAATACATTCACAGATCTGACTTTATCACACACTTGTTTGGCCTGATTTCTCGTAAAGAGATTTACATTTATTTTTTAGTCTTTTTTATTGAGAGGTACAGTGGAAATCAAGAAGACAGGGTAAACGAGGTCGAGAAATGACATGTCAGAAAGCGTGCTTGTCGCCAAGCTTCAAGAGTTTTGCATTTAGTAAATACTGTTGTAAATTAAACTCAACAAAAGTTGATCCACACCATGACTTCATTCCCACTTCAAGCCTATACAATGATTATTTGGTCTGATTCGTATTTCTGCGGTCTTCTCATATTACTCTTCGTATGGTAAATCTCAGGTTGTCTGGGTCAACCCGGCCAAGTTGTAAAGATAGATAGAGGACGTCGCATCGGAACAAAAAGCCTGCAAATCATATGGCCTGTCACACACCATTTAGCTGAAAATTGTTCAATTAATCTCGATAAGGGTCTCACGAACTCAGTCAGGAAGGAAAAAACAGCTAACCTCATCCCATCATTCTCAGAGAGCTACAGGTGCCCCGTGCGACCCTGGGCTGAGCACGTTTGAAGAAACCACTGGGACTGCAATCTGTGCAAATATCGCTCACTTTATTTCACTCAGGAGATGCTTAGGAGTGACAAATGGCCCTTTTTAGCTTCACCATTTCAAAAGCGAACTAATGTATCTGGAAAACGCTAAAACAAAATGGTTCGCTGTAATGCAGGATGAATTCCAAAAGCTAAAGAGGTCTTTGTAGGTAAATATAATGGACTTTTGGTCCCGCTCTCATGACAGCTCATTTTAGAGGTGTATGAATCAGGATTACACAGATAGGCAATTAGCATAACAATATTACAGTACTTCTTCTCAGAAACTGATACCACAGCCAATATAACTGTAACTACCTATACGCTTATGTATTTTATTTTTTTTTATACTGGAATAATGACAGAATACAGAGCAAAATATTACTGATTTGCAGTGCTGAGTAGTAACTGACGAATGTAATCTAGATACATAATCAGATTCCAAACATTTTGCTTTCAAATTTAGTTTTCTGGTTTAAAATGCTCATAATCAGATTAGTATTTATGGGTTACATATTTACACAACGACAATGGCATTATTTATAATTAAGTGATTCTCCATTCTTCTTTTGACTCCTTTACATTTTCCTTTCTTAAAAAAAAAATTCCTATTGTGTTTCAACCGTTTAGCTTTAACTGTATTTACAATATTAGCCATGCAAATGTTTGAATTTGGGGACAAAAGCACATCTTACACCATGCAAGTTACTAAACACTGATCTGGACAAAAATATATTTTAAACCTGAAACAAACTTTGAATGTGTAATGTCATTGTTAATTGTTTACTGTTTGTTCATGCAATGCAGGGATTCCCAAACTTTTTGTTAGACAAACCCCTTTGATTTATAATTTTAAGTTAATTTTACAACACATTTTCATGTTAAATTCTTTGATGTCAGATAATGGTCACACAAACATGCAGGTAAACAAATCAAATATATACATTTTTTGTATTGTTTTTATTTTCAAATAATTGATTTTATTTAATTTGTATGGTTTAATTAATCAACAATCCCCCTGCAGTCCTTTCATCAAGGGGAAACCCTGGCATAATGTAATGCTAAATGCATTTCATGTTGTTGATAAAGAATGGAAAATATTTTCTTTCTCTTCTATTTACATATATTTCAATAAGGTACACATTAACAATAATCCCATTCAAATCTAAGTGATAAACAAGTTAGGTCAAAAGTAATCGAAGGGTAGTCAGAATACATTACCTAAAATGAGTAATCTAGATTACATTACTAACTACAATTTCCATCATGTAATTTGTAATCAGTAACAGACTACAATTATGCAAGTAATCTGCCCAGAACTGAGCTTCCAATACTATCATAAATCATTTGAAACATGTTAACCATCTAGACAACATGACATCATGACTTTTGCGTAAACATACACGCCACTTTCAAGTCAAGTGGCGTGTTATCTATACGCATTTTGAGCTATCCGCGTGTATGCGTCTATGTCTACGCCGTTAAATGTCCGAGTGATTCCGCGTGTATGTACACGCTGTTAAATGTCCGAACGAAACGAAGTAGACAAGTGTTCAACAGAATTATCAACAACAAAATTCAAAATATAATGTAAAAAAATACAAATGTTAACTTAAAACCCAAACTTAAAGGGATAGTTCACTTTGAAATTAATTTTTGATATGTTTTAGCTTACCTCAAGGGCATCCAAGATGTAGGTGTATTTGTGTCCACAGTATTTTCAATTTTGATATTTTTAGGTCTAACCGTTCTTGTCTGTCAGTCATATAATGCAGGTCTATGGGGTCCACCTCAAAGAGCATACACAGAGAAGTCCAAATTAAACATGATTTAATGACTCGTAAATGTAAGTACACATTGATGGCCTAAGACACGAAACGAGGGGTTTGTGTGAGAAAACGAACAGTATTTATATCGTTTTTACCTCTTGTGTAAACAGCCAAGTCCAAGTGATCTAAGGTCGCGGGCGCTTCGTTCTTTTCTGGAAAGCACCGGAAGTGAAACCTCGCGCGTGTACGTCACTCATTGTTTACACAGAACAGAGATTGTAGGTAAGACGGCTAATTAAAAGGGTACTAATTTGCGCTTAAACTGATGTTTAAACCGTCGTAAAAGAAAATAATTACACAAAAATAAAAAAATAAAACAATTGTATGAGTGACGTACACGCGCGAGAGATCACTTCCGGTGCTTTCCGGAAAAGAACGAAGCGCTCGCGACCTCTCAGATCACTTGGACGTGGCTGTGTTTACAAGAGGTAAAAACGATATAAAACTGTTCATTTTCTCACACAAACCCCTCGTTTCGTGTCTTAGGCCATCAATGTGTACTTACATTTACGAGTCATTAAATCATGTTTAATTTGGACTTCTCTATGTAGGCCCTATGCTCTTTAAAGTGGACCCCATATCCCTGCATTATATGACTGACAGACAAGAACGGTTTGACCTAAAAATATCAAAATTGAAAATACTGTGGACACAAATACACCTACATCTTGGATGCCCTTGAGGTAAGCTAAAACATATCAAAAATTAATTTCAAAGTGAACTATACCTTTAAGATGTAGTAAAGAACCAATAGAGTGATGTCCATTTTGTCAAATGTCCCGAAACGCTTTCACACTGGCCCTGGGCTATCGAGCCGTCCTTATTGTTGAGCCATACTCCAGGACTGGCAGTTATCAAGATTGAGAAACAGGGTCTTGGCTATTAACAAAGACCCATGATTCATATAGTTTTACAAGAGTAACCACAGAGAAACCACAAACTAACCACACAGCCGCTTCTAAGAAACCACTGACAAGCTATTAAAAACTGAAATCAAATCCTTTCCAAACTGGCCCTTCTCTCTAATGCCTCTCTGTGCTCAGAGACAGGGCTTTTCGTGGGTAGTGGAATGCAACTCACATCTCTGCCATAGCCAGCCGAGGAGGTAATGCACTCGCATGTTGGCACATGTTAAGGGAAGCGCGCCTTGTCTCTTATTAATAAAGCTTGGCCTCCTCTCTCAAAACTGGCAGCTCGGTCTTTACCTCTTCATGAATCACGCGGCGCACGTCGCAACCCACAACCATCGCAACCGTTTTACGCCCACCATTAAGACGTAATGATGTAAGAGAGGAAGTTTTCAACAAAAAAAAGTATCTCTAAAAGCGGATATACATTACACAAACTTTCACACTATACATATAATCACGAGAATGCACTGAGATAGAGACAGTGGTTTAGGTTCTAACAGATTGGAACAGGATAGAATATCAAAGCTCAGCAAAGTATATATATAAAAAACAGAAATCTGACAATGACAATGATGGCTTCCTTTCTGTCTAATCTAAACATACCAGCATGATCACTTATTTTCCCCTCGGGCTATCGTATTGTTCCACTTCCATTCTGAAAGCTCTCCACAAATAGTTGAAATGCTTCTTTGCTTTTTTTGGGCTGTATCTAGACAGTGTGTTAACATGTCGTTTTTGATGCACCTGACCTCTTACAGCGATGCACACGGAGCAGGTCTGAAAGAAAAAAACTCTTAGAAACATCTTAGAAACACAAATAAACATGCAAGAATGAGAGAAAACATATAATGTAAGCTGACAGGAAAACCAGTCCAGAAATGTACCCAAGCATGGCAAGTAATGCTGTACTTTATCGCAGTGATTCTCAGCAGGGTTTTCTTAAGGATACAGATTTAACATTGGACATCAAGTGATCCAATGCAATGTTGTTTTACAAAAGTATAAATATACAGTACTGTATGTGATTTTAAAGGAAATTCATAAAACGAGGAATATATAAATTTCACTTCAATGGAATGACTTGAGTAGAATTACTTTTTTCTTATTTCTCTTGGAATATAGAGAAATATACAAATCTTCCTAGAATGAGCGCTTACCCTCTTTGAGTGATGCACTGAATCCAACCTTGTTCAAATGCTGGGAAATTGAGGCCACATTCATGCAGACCCTGCTTCAGTGCAGATTCCAGTGTGATATTGCAGAATAATTAGTCCCTCCATCTCATACTTCAGGCATTTTTTTTTCCATCGGTGGGGAAAGGATTATGCAATGTGTTCCTCCAGAGGCCCATGCTACCTGAAAGAAAGTTCACGCCAGCACAGGCGTAGCCCGGACTGTGGGAAAGTGAACGGTTCCACAAGCTCGCAATGTTAATGAAACAGTTAAGAGCTTAGTTTGCTTCTAATGAACCAATGGAACAGATGGAACACATGTTGCGAAGATGATAAATTGGGTTACACTTTCTGGTCAGCAAACAAAATGAACTGTAAAATGTTGTATGGTATGCTGTAATGCGTTTGTCTCCAAAAGCCTCGTAAAAATGAAAAGCTGCTGAAATCAAGAAGTCCGAAGAGTCACCTCACTTCTCCTCATATAAGATGATGTGGTTTTCTACCGGTCGGTTGCAAAAGCAAAAATGGGTCATAGCCAGGTCTGTTCTGGTTTGGCTGTGGATAGCAGGGGAAAACAATGCTTAAATCATCATTAATCATTATGTAAAAGGAAGCATGCTTTCTATATCTATTGTTTACTACATCAAAGGTCCACTTTAATTAAATTCTATGGTTTTTAGTGCAAATTCATCTGCCACTTAATTGAATCTCACTACATTAGACTGATACTGCATGGACAGGCTGTTTGACATTCTCTTTTCCTCAAAAACCAGAACAAAACTACCCAAGAAAAAACAACCCAGACCTGGGTAATTCACACAAGCAGTTCATAGATGCAGTTTTGCAATGCAGTTCTTAAGCCAAAATCTTACCTTCTTCTGTATCTTTGCATCGGGGATGTCCAATCCTGCTCCTGGAGGGCCACTGTCCTGCAGAGTTTAGCTCCAATCTTAAACACACCTGAACCAGCTAATCAAGGTCTTACAAGGCATACTTAAAACTTAGGGCAGGAGTGTTGAGGCAAGTTGGAGCTCTGCAGGACAGTGGCTCTCCAGGACCGAGTTCGGCAGCCCAGTCTCATCCCAAGACATCATATGTTGACGCTTTTGACCATACGTCAACATCCGACGTTTAAGGGTACCCTTTAACGTCAGTATATGACACTATCTAATCCTAACCCTACCCCAGACCTAAACCTACCCGCGTCATATGACTGACGCTAAAGGTAAAGCGTCAGTCATATGACGCCCTAGGATCGTCATCTAACTGACGTTAAAGGGTACCCTAAAACGTCGGATGTTGACGTATGGTCAAAAGCGTCAGTCATCTGACGTCTTGGGATGAGACTGTGTTAAGTTCGGACACCCCTGCTTTACATTTATGCATTTGACAGACACTTTTATCCAAAGTGACTTACAATGTAGCTCAAAGAGTAGCAGCACTAGAGACATCATGCAATGTAAAGAAATAATAAAAAAGAGTGTTACAATTAGCAATCACAACTTAAAATTTAGCGTTAGAATAAATGTCCCAGATTTCACTTGTTGAGGTAACTTAAATATCCGAGATGTCACTTAAACCAACTTCTCATTTCAAGTTGACTAAACTAAATTTTTCAAAAAAGAAAACTCAAGACTACAATCGAGGCATTTCAGGGAGATCAGAAATTGTGTGCACTAATATAGAATAACTCCCTTTGGAGTGACCTTGAGCTATGCAGCCCGTTTTCATGCTCAAACTGCAACATTACACACTAAAGAAGGTTTTTAAAAAAAATCTTTTTACAGTGTGAATGCTACAGGAATATCTTATTTGCACTTCCAGGTACTTGCACCGACACAATAATTCACATGACACACAGGTAAATCCGGCGACTGGCATTAAGCTTGGCATGACCTGCGAAGAGAAGATTATCAGTGAATAACAACATAATCTTTGGTCTGTTCCTCACACAAAGCTCTCATATGACTTCAGATGATTTGGGATATAGACTAATATTTGGCCCATGTTCTGATGGATGTTGGTGTCCAGGTCCAAACCAATCACTCAATATCACAGCTCTGCGGACCCAAATGAGACTGAGCCATACCACTGCCAAGCTCATGACAGCTGAAATTGAAGCTACGTCAAACATTTAATCAGCCTTGATCCAACCAGTTTTTGCCCCCAGGGTTCCCGTTAAACATGCCAAGTTGCCATTCTTTCACTCTCCCACAGTCAATGTTTACAAATCTGTCTCCTCTGCACTTCAGCAGCCTGTTTTATCACCATGAGCATGAGTTCTTTGTTTTACCTGGCCCAGGTATATCAGACAGGTTCAGCGTTGCATCTTTCCACACAGAGCTCTAACTGGCGCTATGCTGAGAGGCTGATACATCATAGTCCAAGCAACTCTAGCACTAGAAAGACACATTTACTTCGAATATACTGAAATATCTGGGCTCTGTTCCCAGACCTAGTATGCTGTCTACTGTCTACATAGACCGCTACCTTTTTAGGGAGCATAACTCTGCCTGCTTTACTCACAGAAATTTTAGATTTGAGTAGAGATTTGTGTATGTTACTAAGCTAAAAACAGTGTTATAATTAGCAAAAAATTGCATCACATTTTTATGTAGAGTCATGTGAAAAAGAAAGTACACACTCTTCAAATTCTATGGTTATACGTATCAGGACAAAAAAAAGCATCTGGTCCTTATCAGGTCTTAAAATTAGGTAAATACAAGCTCAGATGAACAACAATTCCTGACATATTGCACAGTGTCATTATTTATTTAACATAAATAAAGGCAAAATGGAGAAGCCATGTGAGAAAAACTAAGAACACCCAATGATTCAATATTGCAGAACAACCTTTGGCAGCAATAACTTGAAGTATTCATTTTCAGGCTCTCAAGTCGTTGCGGAGGAATTTTGGTCTGCTCTTCTTTACAACGTTGCTTCAGTTCATTGAGGTTTGCGGGCATTTGTTTGCATAGCTCTCCTAAGGTCCCACGAATGCATTTCAATCAGGTGAGGTCTGAACTATCACTGGACCATTGCAACACCTTGATTCTTTTTATTTGAGCAATTCTGTTGTAGATTGCTGGTGTGCTTGGGATCATTAATAATAATTAGGGCCGGGACTTGATTAAAAAAATTAATCTAATTAATTAGAGGCTTTGTAATTAATTAATCGAAATTAATCGCATTTTAATCGCATAAATATTTGACCTGAGAACAGTGAGAAGTCATTTTTTTCACATGGATTTTTAGTATACCATTGAATAATGACTGAATACATATAAGCTTAAGCAACAACATATTGTTTATTTTTGTTCAACCAAGTCCAACAGACCAGTGCAATTTTTGCCATTAAGTGTAGCAATAGCATATTGCAGCAACACTACACTAATAGCAATAGCGAATTCCTCGTTGCAGCTTGCACACAACCATGCTCTTATCGACGCTTCCATCCGTTCGTTTTTTATAACAAAATTTCCCATCCACGGGGCCAACCAAAGCGATCGAGGCGATCTATTTTTTTTATTGCAGAACTTATACATAACTACCAACTCAGGGAAGTTAAGCAAGGTGTACAAACAAACAAACAAAGGTACCTAACAGAAAATAAATATCCTGGGTTTGCATACATCAAATTATGTAATACATAAAAAAGAAAGAAAAGCATAATAATGTGGTCATGTCTTTGAATAAATCATCATAATGCATCAAAACATTTTCACTTTTCTTGTTATTTATTTATCAGTCTAAGGGACGAAATAAAAGAGTCAAAATCAGCCAGAAAAAGAGGAAAGCTCAAAGGAGATTTAAGCCATTTTTGCTTGTGGATGAAAAATGTTGCATACAAGATAAAGAAGTTAACAACATACTCAAGGGAAAGCAACTTTGGATTTTCATAATAAAAAATAACCTCTTTGAGAGTGAAGGTGTGAGTCACATTTGTAGGGCTAAATACAAAATAACTTAATTTAGTCCGACTGAGGCGATCTATGAAGCGCGATCCCGTCAGCTCTTCTGACGCTAGTTGGTGCGCCAGTATAATCGGTCCGCCGAAACTCATCCAGTGAGAAACGTTCCGCGGTGCAAAGTCTAAAGTCTGTAATTAATTAATCTTAATTAACGCGTTAAAGTCTGTAATTAATTAATCTTAATTAACGCGTTAAAGTCCCGGCCCTAATAATAATACTAATAATTCATTACATTTATATAGCGCATCCACCTGGATGATGTGACGGCAGCCATATTGCGCCAGGACATCCACCACACACCAGCTTATTGGTGGAGAGGAGAAAGAGTGATGAAGCCAATTAGTATATGTACATTAACACCCCTACTCTTTCGAAAGATTTGGGATTTTTAATGACCACAGAGAGTCAGGACCTCGATTTAACGTCTCATCTGAAAGATGGTGCTCTTTGACAGTATAGTGTCCCCATAACTATACTGGGGGGTTAGGACCCACTCAGACCACAGGGTGAGCGCCCCCTGCTGGCCTCACTAACACCTTTTCCAACAGCAACCTGGTTTTCCCAGGAGGTCTCCCATCCAGGTACTAACCAGGCTCAGCCCTGCTTAGCTTCAGTGGGCAACCAGTCTTGGGCTACAGGGTGGCTGCTGGCTCACTGTCCTGTTGCATGACCCAATTTCAGCCGAGCTTTAGCTGGCGGAAAGATGGCCTCACTCAATGCACAAGGTCTCGCGAGGTCTCACATTTACTCACAAGGTCCTGTGGCTGCAAAACAAGCTCTGTGTTTGGTTTTCGCCAAACGTGGCGATGTGATTTTTGGCCAAGCATCTCCTCTTTGGTCCTGTATGTCCAAAGGATATTGTTCCAGAAGTTTGTTCAGATGCAACTTTGCAAACATAAGACGTGCATGCTCTTTTTTAGAGAGAAGAGGCTTTCTCCTGGCAACCCTTCCAAACATGTCATACTTGTTTAGTCTTTTCTAATTGTACTGTCATAAACTTTAACATGCTAACTGGGGCCTGTAGAGTCAGAGATGCTATTATTTTTTTGTGATTTCTCTGAGCATTGTCACAGTCTGACCTTGTGGTGAATTTGCTGGGAAGATTGGCAACTATCTTGTATGTTTTCCACTTGTGAAAACTGGTCTTCCTCACTGTAGAATAATGCACTTCAAATTGTTTGAAAATGTAATATAACCTTTCCCAGATTGATGGTTATCTCTAAGATCATTGCTGATGTCTTTTCTCCTTGGCATTGTGTTAAGACAAACCAGCAAACTGCCAAAACTTCTGCTTTTATAGAGGTGATCACACTCGCTCAGTTAATCGAAGGCATTTGATTCGAAGCATCTGGCTGCTACTTACCCTCTTACTTCCTATGGAAGCAGTAAGGGTAAACTTCTCCATATAGGTCTAGTTTTTGATAAATAAATAATGACACAGTGTAATGTGTCATGTTTTGATGTTCATCTGAGGTTGTATTTACCTAATTTTAAGGACCAGATGATTTTTTTTTTTTACGATGCCCTGACCTGTAAAACCATAGAATTCAGGGTGTACTTTCTTTTTTTCCCCATGACTGTACAGTATCCCCAAATCAAATGGGTAAAATAGTCATTTCTCTCAGTAGGTTTTGGAAGAGATGGAAGCACATTGAGTACGGGACTAAACCTGTTTCACTGCACCTGCAGCCATTAAAAAAATAGTATTGACTAGTATTGACAACACACTACATTGATTTCACATGACTCATCAGTTCAAAATCTCATATCAAAAGTTGAAACTGTTATTTTGAGATTTTTAATCCAATTTAGTGTAAAACCGTTACCAAATAATGGGTCAAGAAGGAGATGTTGAAGATGACGGATGATGTCGTTTCCAATTCATTCGTCACAATGTTCACATGTTTCCCACACAGCTGTTTGTATATCGCACATCAGAGTATTACATGCATACAGAAAATGTGCATGATGTTCAGAGTATCCATACAGCTTTCTTTCAAATAATCAGTGTCTAGAAAATCTCAATTATAGAGCTGTTCTTCTCAGCTGTATGGAGGAGCATCATTAGCATTTTTAGCTTGCCTTGAACACGACACCATTTTCAACTAAAAACAGAATTTATCCGTTTTAGCCATTCATTTACACGACTTTTAAAATTATACCGTTATCGTCTCAGTGTAAACTACAAAAACGCAAATTTGTGAAAACTGTGACGTCACGCGCATGTGTATTACTTCAGTCTATAGCCGCATAGCGTTTTTTTTTTTTCAAATGACATCGCCAACTACTGGCCTGGCATGAATAATACAGCATTTTTCGTTGTATAGCGGAACCATGTGAATGGGGATTGTTTTGACAATGTTGTCGCTTGCACGTGAAAAACAAAAAGGAATCGATGTAGGTATTAAGTACATCGTTGTTATGTAACCAGTGGCAGTCCAGGCTTAAATGAAAAACGATTCTTTCCATAAAAGTTAGATGCATTATCGTTTTTGTTTAGTGTACAAGAGGACCCGAGTTCAAATCCCAAACTAATGCACAATTATGCAAAACTGCAACTGAACTGAGACAGTGATCAACATGCATTTTCAGTTTGTAAAAGGGGTAGGTATGACATTTTCGACGCCAAATTTCAAGTAACGAGATTGGGGGTGATTTCTGCCAACCACACATAATCGTGCACCTGAAATATCAAAGATACATTTTTATTTTAGGAATTTGCATTCAAATTCCACGGGGCTTGAGCATATCTCAAGGGGCATGTGCAATCTTTGATGGAATCTATCCCACGGTTTCACAGACAAGGCTTAAGCCTAGTCCTAAAATTCATGTTTGAGCTGTCTTAACTGAAAGCAACTTGAAGGGACATATCTTAAAACACCATTGTTTTGTCTGAAGATGCACCGGTAATGTTTTTTCTAATGCACATTTATAAAATCTACTTAAATGTCCTAATTTAACTAAGGCTTACTCTTGACTTAATCTAAGCCCTGTCTCTAAAACCAGACCTAAATGTCTTAGTACTCATAAGAACAGAATAGTCTAAGATCAAGGCAAAGGGGCCTGATAAATTCTTCGATAAATGTTCTAGAGAATACGGAGATGTTAAAGAGTGATGTTTGCACAGTGCAAAACACTAACGTGCAAAACTCAGGACAGCTGCTTCTGTCCCATTATTAAATAGGATCAAAATGGTTTCTGTTCCCAACATGATCTTGCTGACACTGTTGTTTGTGCAGTCATGACTGGACACTTCAGTCAGACAGCTGAATCAGTGAAATGTTTCATAATTCCTACGAAGCGCTGATTGGAATTGCTTCAGCTAGAATTTCTGTACGTTCTCATTCATCCTTGTTTCTGCCTGAAGTGTGCACTGATCTGGAATTCCTCACCCTTGGGAAAGAGGGGGAATTCCACACAGTAATACTTCAAGTCTTGCCCCCACCCCACACCTGACAGACAGACAGATAGACAGACAAACACACACACACACACACACACACCCTGTCTCTGCTGAGCTCACTTCCTGCTGTAGACACAGACAACAGGAAGTAGGTAAGTGTCAGCAGGAATAATGAAGGAGTGCAATCCAGGTGAGTGGCTGATTAACTGTCCCTTATGCTATAGTGGGATGGAGCTTTCCATAAATCAAAATACACTGTCATCATAAGCCATTATCGCCACCATGTGGTGAATGCATGAAGAATAAATTCCAAACTAAATTAGCAAAGCAACTTCAGGACAGCATTTATAAGGAAAGATCAATGAAAACGAGAAAAGGAGTCATAGAAATATAAAAATACAAAAAGTTGATATACAGTATTTATTTAACTAAAGCTGGATTACCTCAATTTCCATCCAAGAAAGGCATGAAACCCAATCTAACACTGCAAGCGAGAAGCATGATGTGAAAAAACTAGATTGCTCCCAATGTAATCAACATTAACAAACAATAAGCATCGATGAACTTAAAGTGTAGGCCATTTTGTATCAAAATGGGAACAATATAGTTTTGTTGCAATGCACTGCTTGCTTGCAGCATATGCATGCTTCAAAAACAAAAAAATACATTTGTACCAATTTTACTTGCATTCAAAGCTAAACAACATCAAACTAATTAAAAGAGATCAAGGACATTTTTCGGTTTTCAAAAACACCTACGTATATTGAAGGGTTTTAACTAACAAATTAAAATGGTTTAGTGCAAAAATAAAAACAACTGATATGACAAAAACAAGATAACATACAGAAAGCTGGATTTCAAAGCATCAAATCAACTAATCATCTTTGTTGTCATATTTAATGACCTAAACCCTGAACTAACAATCATCTTTCTTTTTTTTTTTTACAAGGTATAATATTCTGGCCGCACTTCTAAAGAGAAATTTTATGGGAGAGTCTATAGCACTTGAGATAATAGTAAAGTTTAAATGTTGAAGGCCATTGGAATTGCAGCAATGCAGAATATTGAGGGCTGAATACATTTGAATACTGTGAGCTGTGAGAAATCTTCAATCAGAGAAAACACTCAACGTTAGCATTATTACAATTCAGCTGCCATCTTTACACAAAGAAATGAAGGGGACGATTTACAGTGATTGTGGTTTCAGATATACACAGGAAGCCAATTCAGGTCTTGGGCTGGTAGTGCAAAAAGATGTTTTACTCAAACTAATGTTCAAGTGTTGTTGTTTTTTCAAATGGCCTCACACAAAAAAATAAAAATAATGTGATAAACCAGCACCAAGCAATATCAGTTTTCTATTTTCTACTTAAGAAAGAGAGACACAAAAACATATCACGTTACATATAAAAACATATCACAAACAGGATCACATTTTATCCAAAAAACATTGAGAAAATCAAGCATATTTCTATGACCATTAACATTTTTTGCATGAACATTTTTGCTTCCCAAATTGTCATTACCGTAATATTCCCCTCAAGATTTTTTTCCATTATTCTCAACTACTTTAATATAGTATACTATAACTCATTTTATTCATTTTTATTATTAAATCACCATAAATTAGCTTCCATGATTTATAAATGCTTTACAATATTTTTTTCACATTACAACATTTTTTTATTTTTTTTTTGATAATGAGAATAGGGGAAATATTATGCTTAATTCTTATGAGAATATCCCACATGCAAAACATTTGTTTAGTCCAAAATAGACTTAATTTTCTTTATGCAGATTTTGATTTTGAGGTGACACGTGACCTGGACATGTTCTTGATAAGATCTCATGAGATTCACCCTAAAGTTGCATTTTTATATTATAAATGCCTTGGCAAAACATCCCATTAAATATTCTTCTAAGAAACCATTGTGGACCTGAGAGAAAAAAAAAAAAGAAAAAAGAAGAAAAAAAAGAATCCATGATTAAAAAAGAAAGAAAGTAAAATATAAAACATGAAGCATGATATCTATGCCATTGCTGAGGCTCGTTCTGCTCCATCCATCTAGAGAGAAGGGCAGACGGATCACGTTAAGAGGGGAAGAGGCCAGATCGCACAGCTGAACTGCTGTTACTGGCTAACCCCAGACTTCTGCTGCACCGGGACGGGAAGGGGAGCGCAGAGCAGACATTACTTTTTTAGTGCTTGTAAAAAGTTCCAAAGGTCTTTGATCACCTGCAAGAAAACAAATGGGGGGGGGGGGGGCAGAGAGAGAGAGAGAGAGAGAGAGAGAGAGAGAGAGAGAGAGAGGAGAGAGAGAGAGAGAGAGAGAGAGGTGGAAAAGGATGAGTTGGTGAAGCTGGAACAGTGTTTCTCTGATGTAGCGACTCATTTGGATGCTTAATTAGAGCTGTGTGAGTCAGTTTGGATGAAAAACTCCACATTAGCGGTGCGTCTGGGGTATAACTACAGCGCCGAGCCCAGAGGAAGGGGGTGCAGTCCTTGTACATACCAAAGGGTATGACTAGTGCCTCTCTTTGACAAAGACATGTCTCACACCTCTTTGCCTGCTGTGCTCCCAAAGCCGTTTCTGCTCGAAAACACACTCTCTCTCACACACACACACACACACACACACACACACACACACACTCCACCCGTTGTACATCTGAGAGGACACCTGCGCAGCAAAGCCTGACACGCTCCAGCCTTGTTTCTAGAACCGGCGCGCAGGGCGCAATGCATCAAATAGCTCATAACTCATTACCGACCAAAACACGAAAACATGTAAACTCTGTTCCAAATCCTAGTGAGCTGCCTACTTTCTAAAGGGGCTTTCGCACCGGAGGCGGCTTTTCATAGTTCCTAGAACTATTGGCGGAAGTATACGGGTTTTTGCGTGTTCGCACCGCAGGAACTAGGAATGATTTGAGTTCTAGGAACTCCTTTTGGAGGAACTAATTCAAGTTCTCCTACTTCAGGGTCGGGTCTAAACCAGCACTATAGGAACTACCAGTGACGTTAGTGATTGGCCGAACGCAAGCGAAACACTAGCACCCACCATTTTTAAAAAAGCTGTGTAAACACACAGAATATAACCTATATATTTACTCCAGAAACTAACTCTACAAACATGGAAAACCTTTATGCTAAGGAGAAAATCCAATGCAACTTTGAGGGGACCAAGCGAAACATGATTATGTATTTCTGCTCAGCTAGCAAAACTAGACGTACGGCATACGCTTAACTTTTCATTACTGTCTGTCTACTTTCTATGTATAAATAATAATAATAAACTATTAGACAGTATTGTTAGACAGATTGTAAACTAATGAACACGGAGAATGCAAGCATTGTGTGGCTCTGGCTGGTGTTCTCAGCGCCGTCAAAATAAAAGTCACAACAAGCGCGGCTTACGTCACTTCAGTTTCTACTGGCGGTGCGAATGCAACCAGGAAAACGGTCGCTTAAAAGTCTCTTAAAGGTACAATATGCAGGATTTTTGCAGTAAAATTTCCAAAAACCACTAGGCCAATGTTATATATTTTGTTTAGTTGATTACTTACAATATCCCAAATGTTTCCAACTATTTGTAAATCGTGAGAAAATTGCGATTTTAACCAAGGAAACGGGGTGTGTGAGCAGCGGTGAGGAGTCGCCAGTCAATGACGCCATATCCGCGTTACCCTCGGTTTCTGCCAGGTTTGACCTCATACTGCCATAGTAACCATGGCGACAGACGCTGACAACTGGGTTATGCCGGTTATGCTTAGGACGCTCACGCTGTTGTTGTTTTGTTTAAACATTATGGACCATGGCAAGCAGACTTTGAGACTAAAACGAAGATCAACATCTTTTGAGATGCCGAGAGCTCCACGTCCGCGACTAACTTCGACTTGACAGAGACGCGAGTGTTGCATGTTACTTTATTAGACAGGTGAGCAAACGCACATACAACTAATCAATGTTATTTAGTTCAACATGACGAAATGTTAGAATATGATCTGTATGTTATTCTAATGTTGATCTAGCTTACTTAGTCTCATACAGCAAACAATCCAACTAACAACATTCAACACACTCAAATGCCGTTTAGTGTGATAGTGTAACTGTTAGAGCGAGTGAAACAGCGCTGCGTTACCTCAAGTTTCATTTGTCTAATAAACTGACCTGTGTGAGTATTAATTCAGCACTTGCGTTTAGTTCGGTACAATGAAATGTTCTTATATCTTTATATACACGGGACTCGCGTTGCGTGTGGCACTGGTATACGTCTAGCAATCGCGCCGTGCTTCATACCACAGTCATGTTTAAAACATCAATGTATTCACTCATCAATAAAAGATCCATCAGCTTGACGACAAGATCCACAATTACGCTTAATGCGGAATATACGTCATCAATATACGCCTTTGATATTGTAAGAGGTTAGCAACCCCTGGTGGCGAAAATTCCTGCATATTGTACCTTTAAGGCAACATCCTAACTGAAAAGAGACCTCATAAGTGATCTTCATAGGCAGCATAATGCTCCTCAAGGGAAACACATAAATTGATGATGAGCATAAAAATACAAAACACACAATTATTGGATAAAGTAGTAAATTTTAATAGATTTACTGACAATTTTAGGTATTTAATCAAAAGTGAATATATTTATAATCAACACTAACACATCTAACATCTATTGGAATAGCGGTTTCTTCTGTAGCATGTCTACAATTCACGGTCGACCGATATATCGTCGAGGCCAATAATATCTCCCGATATTTGCCATACGTTTTTCCGTAGGGCCGATTAGTGTCAGAAGCAGGACTTTTATTTTGACAGTGCGGAGAATCGGTGCCTGCAGACACGCTGGAGATCCCATTCTCCATCTTCATGTGTTTACTGTCTTTATTTAACAGTTCTGTCAAACAATTAAAATGCAAACACTGTAATACTTTTTCATATACTGTTGGCATTCAGCAAATATGCAAATCTGAAACAAGTCAATATAGAATAAACTGTTAGATCATCTTGTGTGCATAGCCTGCATAAAAACGCATGTATTTTGTGTTTGATGGTCTGTCTATGCAAAGGACCAAAGCCATGTGAAATACAGACGCAAGCGATTATTTAATTGGAGAAATTGTAATGCATGAGTAATTTAAATGATCTTTTAATTAAATAGTAGTACTTGACCTAAAAACACATTTTTAGGGGCAATGTGTTTTAAAGGGGTAATGAGTAGCTCAAACAGTAGAGCATGACACAAATATAAACCTTGAATGAAAAGCAAGTTGCTTCTGCCAAGTGTGCTTAAATAAATAAATAAATAAATATATATATATATATATATAATATATATATATATATATATATATATATATATATATATATATATATATATATATATATATATATATATATATATATATATATATATATATATATATAAAAATAAGATTACATTGCAAACAAACAAAATATAAGGGTAAAATTAGATCTTTTGTACCATTGGTACTTTTTGTACTTTTGTACGAAGAGTAGTTCACTAACACAGACACTCACGCTGACATTTGCACTCTCTCTCGTGTGTAATTCATCCCGAGAAAATAGGAGCTACAGCAGAAATGATAGTGCACTTTACTTAAAAGAGAGATTTTTCTCTTTTGACCCAAACGTGGCCATTTGTGAGGGCTGCTTTACACGACTGCAATATTTTAGGTCAACACCCAGCTTGACACATTTGACTGCAAAAAAAGCTCTAGACTAAAAGAGACAGCGAGAGAGGAATGAGTGAACGAGGGATTTAAATCACAGCTAAAGATGTCAGGCGTGACAGCTCCCTCCTGTTCTTTTGAATGCCAAGAGGTCAATCAGTACATATTTCATTTGCTGATAAAAAAATAAGACAGCGGCAGGAAGATCTCAGTATGCCACCCCCCAACCGGCCCACTAAGACAGAAGATGTCAAGGCCTAAAATATACTCAAATCAAGTATGTGAACGTAGATGCGATTATTTTACATAGAGTTTTTACCTGAATAACAAGACATTTCAAGGCAAATGTATCGCTCACTTGAGGTTTGTTTCTTCACAGTAATGGTAAACTTGAGGTAGTTAAGTATGCCTTACATTTACCTTACAACGTAAGAGGTCATTTGTAACTTGAATGTGCGAGACTTTCAGTGTCATTCGCTTCCAGCTATTTCACCAGTCAAAAACAGGCCCTTACGCTGCTTGATATTGCAACCTGGTATTTGTTATCATATTATTTTAATGTATAATCATAATCAAACACTGGCTTGTATTGCATATGGTTTTAACGTGTACAGCATTTTGTTATGCTTCAAGTTATTAATCTATAGCGGCTAATGAATCGTAAGTCTCGCACGTTCAATGAAAATGAGGAAGATTAAAATCAATAAGATGGATATTTGAGTATGTTTCTGTATCTCTCTGCAGGCTGAAGAGTGTCTCCTCTTCTGAGCAGAAGAATTTTAATCTTTTAAGTGGACAGTTCTTAAATAAAGAGCGTTGATGCATTTTGTCAGGGTCATACATATGCATTTTAAGCAACGCTAGAAATAGTGCTTCATGAAAAAAGCCATACTCACTTGTTTATCAGAGATCTTGAAAGAGCTTCTAGCGTAGTTCTCAAACTTCTGTTCCGTCTTTGGAAGCGGCCTCCCCTGTTTCAGAGAAACATATTTTAGCAGAAATGAAATGGCCCTTTTTCATCACTTGTGTCTCTCTGCTAAGTGTTGAGCTCATCCTGACTCGGAGCCAGAGCGCTGCTGCGGTGATGAACAGGGTTAGTCGTTGGGTGTTGGACGCACTTCAGTGAACTCGCATTTTTTTGTGGCCTTCACAGTAATTCCACTTCCCCTTATCTACAGCAGACCGAATGAAATCACACGGACACAAATCATCATATCTGCTCAACACAATCCATCCGCTGTATCCTTCCAGTTTCAAACTACATATTACTGCACAACATACTAATCATCTCGCTCTCCAGTTTCTGGAGTTTCTAAAGGAATATTACAGGGTTTTTTTCAACCTGCTGTCGATAACCGCATACAATAAGTGGCCCATCCCTCAGTATATACACTACCGTTCAAAAGTTTGAGTCAGTAAGAGTATTTTAAAGAAATTCATATTTTCATTCAGCAGGGATGCACTGAATTGACTTATTATGACAGTAAAGACATTCTTTAAAATCCATGCTGTTCTTTTGAACTTTCTATGCATTAAAGAATCCTGAAAATAATTTATAACATTAACATTAATAAATCAGCATTTAGATGCTGAAAATTCAAAAAAGAATAGAAAACAGTTATTTTATATATTTCACAATATTTTTGATTACATAAATGCAGCTTTGGTGAGCATAAGAAACTTCTTTCAAAAACCTTAAAATAATCAATGCTTGCAACTGACCCCAAACTTTTGAACAGTTAAGCATATTTAAAAATCAAATACTGCATATTATGTTAAACATCTACTTGTACTATTGCCAGCTTGGATTCCTAGTGCTTGTACTGTTCGTTTTGACAAACTGAGGAGTGAATCAAAACTACGGTCTGATACTAAACAGCACATCACCCATGCGGGAAAATAAATATTTAGTTAATGGGGGGTGAGCATATAATGAATTAAAGCATGTCATGGTGTGTAAAAGAATCAGTATCAGTTTCAAAAACATACCGACGCCATGAGAGACTCACAATGATCAGAAAGCTCTTACGAAGCGGAGGATGTGAGAAAGAAGAGGGTCAGTGGTCGGGGGTAAGGAGTGAATGAGAGGAAATGAGCAGGTGGACTCAGAAAGGCTGGTTAATCCCGATATGCTGATGTCATATAGCTGGTCATTCCCCCTCCGGCCTTCAACTCAGATGCCTCATTAACATCTGACCATCTCATCATCTGCTAAGTCAGCGTACTTACTGTTAACACACGTTTGTATGCATGTCAGGGCTAAAGTATGTGTGTGATTACGGAAAAGAAATGCATCCACGGTTAACAGAGAGACACATTATATGGTGGAAGGGAATATGATGAGTATTCGTACCTCTTTAGATGCGGATGTAAGTTTGTCTTTGACCTCACTAAGGGTGGGAGTGCTGGACTCTTCCCAGAAGGCCCTGCTGGAGACTTGTCTTTTACTTTTTGTGGTGTCTGTCAATAAGAAAAATGCAAATCCTGTTAATCTATACAAGTTTCAAACACACAGCAAAGAGTCACACATCTCATGCTAGATATTGACAACAAAAGAGATACATAAATAACATACACCAACAGCTCCTTGACTCGTCCTGTTAACCATTAGTCTAGTCTGGCCCACAGACCTCTGCACTAATGACAGCACCCTTTGACAAATTTAGAGGGGTACAAATGATCCTTTTATAGCTTCCATGCAGGAGAGAACAAGCCCAAAGCTGTTAGATGTGGCGGTGGGACGGCCGCTCTGCCAAGAGGAGGAATAAAACACTTTTTTCGAGTGACAAGACCCTTATTTCCAACACCTTTGTGTTATATAGCAACTTAACAACTTAATGTATCAGTATCACACAATTTATTTAGATATTAATGCTATATTGTAGTATATAGTAATAATATATTAATGTCCTTTAATACAATAACCAGGTATGCTGCAAGGTTTTCTCAGAACTAACATCACATTTCAATCATTTTTGCAATTTAATGACATTTTTGTAAGAAACTGGTTTCAGAGCTTCCAAAGCACTATATAATGACAATGTATCTATATATCACTATCAATCACTATATATATATATCACATTTAATGTCTGAGAACAAAGTTTACTAACCAAACCCCCTCTTTATTTATTATTAATTTCAGTTACATATTTACTTTGTGTTTATTCTTTTTTTATCTATTTCTTTTTTATATTCATGTTTTCTCTTTCCCTCCTTTTTCTCCCTTCTTTATTCTCAGACTTTTGCCTTATATTTATATACTGTATTAAGATACATGACAGATAGAGAGGTACACATGCACAACTTCAAACCAACACACACTTCTCATAATCACATATAAAACCAAACTTTGTTGTTTTATGTTTTAGACTTGTTTTTTATATACAATGTTGTCTCACTATGTCCGACACAGTTAAAAATAATACAGGTCTTCTCGGGTCCTGAAAAAAATGGATACAGTGCATATTTATCAATGGAATCATAATGGCAAAAATAGAATCATAAAAGGTTTAGGTTTCGGACAAAGTTGATGTATGAAGTCATTTGATACACACAGGTGCTCAGATGGCTCACACGGTCTGTGTTGGGGCTTTAAAGGTAAAAATTTTTATGTGCTCACTGATGCTCTGTCATAGTAGAGAAGGTCAGAGATATTGTGAGGGCAAATGTCTGTATTATTACAACTTCCTAAAGAATCTGGTGTCCACCCTCTAAAAGAGCGGGTCTGTGTATGCTCATGGAGCACAGGTGTGTGTCCAGCTTTCAGCAGAAAGATACAGTCCCTCTGCAGACTGATGTAAGCACACACACACCCACACACACACACACAGTGGCCTGTCCATGCATGCAGCCCAGCCAAGAATCCACACTGATTGCAGGGTTACATTGATGGACAGAGCCTTGTTTTTCACAGCGAGCGAGAGAGAGGTAGTAATAGAGGGAAGAAATGGAGATGGAAAGCATGAAGACTTCTAACATATGGGATTAAATGAATGCTTTTTAAAGCGAACCCAACAGAGACCATCGTGGAAGGAATGCTAAAAATGGATACTGAATTCAGCGTTGTTAAAACTAAATCTATAAAAAATAATAATAGCTGAAATAAAAATATTCAATGAACAAATTAAACTTAAAAAAAAAAAAACTTCAGATATGCAAGTTGAAGTACTAATAAAGTACTATTCAGGTAAAAATCCCTCAAGAATACTCCAAAACTTTTGCTCATGCTAGATGAAAGTGGAAAGTGAGAGAGGAACATAAAGTAAAGGACATTGTCTTCCAGTCTTGCTTTGTAAGAACAAAATAAATAATCCCCCTTTCCTCTGTAGCGATTGACGAGCATGCGATAGATCAAAAGGTATCAGATTAAAGGACAAATGCACTCACAACACACACACACACACACACACACACACACACACACACCACACAGGACTGGCAGAGGGCCAGAGAGGCCCGGTGTGGTGCAGTCATTATATAGCAGGGCGTTTTTGTGTGTTGGGAAAGGACAGCTGTAGAGTTAAGACAGCTGACAGACAGAGAGTGCAGCGAGCTTTTTAATCTACGCCAGACACTGATTACAGATGCCAGGGGACGGCACTTAATCATTAGCACGCTAGCATTTGATGTAATCAGCTGTCCTCAATACACACACACACGCATGATCAAGCACATAACTTCAAAACTTTACTGACCTTTAACAATCAGGGACATTATGAAGGATCTTGTGCACTGTTCACCGCTCTTTTACACTAATGTAGTTTTTATGTATGTTATGACAGGGCTCTGCTGCCCAATAGGAATCGACTTTACAAGCGTTCATATAGCAGGCATCTCAACCTCTTCTCTGCGCACATTGTCAAAACTTCTAACGTACTGTGCCACACGTATAACAAGAGACTCGTATTTTTGACTCAGCAACTATTTATAATGATGATATTTTATGTAAATATACTAGCGTTCAAACGTTTGAGGTCGATAGATCTGCATTTATTTGATGGAAAATACAGTAATATTGTGAAATATTATAATTTCAAATAACTGTTTTTTATTTTTAATATATTATAAAATGTAATTCTTTTACTGTGATAGAAAGCATCATTAAGCCAGTCTTCAGTGTCACATGATCCTTCAGAAATCATTATAATATGCTGATTTACAGCTCAAGAAACATTTCTTATTATTATTATTATGTTGAAAGCTGCTTAAAATTTTTGTGGAATTATTTTTTGCAGATTCTTTGATGAATTAAAAAACTATTTCTGCAACACTAGAAATGTCTTTACTGTCACTTTGATTAATTAAATGTGTACTTGCTGAACGAAGTATTAAATTCCTAGGGTGGCATAAAGATTCAGCGTTAAATAAATTTGCCTATCAAATTAAGTGATTACCTGTCAAAAAAAAAATAGTAATGTAGTCAGCTACATTTTCACTCAAGTCTCAAGTCAGTAGATATGCAGGCGAGTACACAGATCATTATGTTGAAAAAAGGTAATCAAGTGACCAACCACAATTCACTTTTTTTACACAACAGCTGGGCGAATCTCAAATCAGTCAAAGTGGATTATACAACAGTGCAAAATGATAAAATTGCCAAAAATCAGCCAGATTGGAGATTGCCATTTTGAGTAAGCTTTCACCAAAAGATGGTCAATGACCAGTCTGTGTTGTGGCTGAGGTTGACTAGCAAAACTAAACCGACTGGACTGGACATTCTTGTATACTTTATGACAGCCATTCACAGATGAAAGCATCTTACAGTTAAGTCCCGTACTATTGTACTAAACTTGTTTCTACACGCAAATACAGTCTTATGAAGCATTCCACAACTGTTCAAGCGTGTCATTGTGAAATGCAAGCGATTTCTCTTCATGCATTCATACAGATATACAGCACTCCGTTGGGAGAATGTAATGAGCCAGCCACGCTTTAATGACAGAGCACTCGTTTTCGCCCCATGGCCTGCAGGGACACCCGGCAGCTCCAAGCCCTAATGATTTCTAATGGCAGAGGAGTGGCAACCGGAAGCAAGGGTGTGGAGAACGACGAGTAGGAGTGGCCGACCGGAAGCAGAAGTGCAAAGAAGTGCCAGAGTTTGAGACAGATGGGAGGATGTCTGCTTGACTATCTAATCTCGTAAGGTGTTTTAACAACCACCGTCTTGAACCAGAACGTAGCCATTATGGAATTAGCCAAAAGTGGGTGCGTGCACACACACACACACACACACAGCCCCCCTGGGTGTTTCTATAACAGTTGGTAATTAGCGCTCCTAACGTCAGGCATCTAAAATGCTAATAACATGCTTACAGAGTCTTACATTGTTAGGTCAAGTGAACTGCCAGCGGGAGCGATGGGAAATTCATTTAGACATTATGTGGGTGCTTACGCGTTTAAGGTGGTCCGGGTTTGAATGGCAAAACCAAAGGTCACCCTGAAAAGGTATATAAACCTGTCCTGAGGGTGTGTGTGTTCCAGGGGCCAAAGGTCAGACAAATTTAGAGGTGAAAGTTCAGGCTTGCTTTTGTTAGTCACCTGTCTTTCTTGTCACCCGCAAAAATCGCACAACTTGCCCTCTTAGGTAATTGGTCATTGGGTATGTGAAATCACTTTGGGATGTTTGAAAGGCAAAGCTTGATGGACATTTACGAGAATATTTCAATCTGGTAATTCCCCGAGCACACAATAGAGCGTAACAATGACCGCCTACTTTTTAATTGTTCCTGGTTCGGGTTTTTTTTTTTTTTTCACCAGTAATTTTCGCCATTTAGGCATTTGAAAATCTCTGTGATTACTAAAACAAAAAATATATTAATTAAAACGTATTGATTTATTGACTTATGGCATATGTAATGGCCTTTGCTTTGGCAAGAGAGAAAATGTATGGAGAAAATGAATGATATTTTTACTTCCCAATGGTTGTGCTCAACTTCTCTCTCAAGTTCTCTTCTCTCTCTGTGCATGTCTTTGAAGAACTCTCACTGTGTGTATCGTTCCTGTTCCTGTGTCTTTCTGATTCAGCACCACAATTACGGTGAAAAAATCGACATCAAAGAAAATTGAACCCCACACAACTTCGTGTGCACCGGTCAAAGGAGGAAAATTTGTGATTAGAAGAAAGTCTGGTGAATGCATTTCAGATTCCAAACATCGGTCACCCTGCCAGAAGGCCGTGGCTTTGAGAGTAGTTTGTTGTTTTAAAGCAGACCGCAAATGACCCTTCAAATTGGACGTTTTGGGATTGTTGCCACCAGCAGCTAGTTAAGTGCGCTTCACCATTTCCTTGCATGGGAAAATACGATGTCCCTTTTCCATGACCTAAAAGAAAATCTTTGAATGTCAAGATGTTTTTCTCTAATGCGCTTGATTATTAAAAGTGTATTAAGTGCATTCACTCCAAAAAAAGACACTGAAATAATGGCTTTGGGATCGTCGTGTCCTCTAAAGACTGGGCGGTTTTCAGCTAATCACAGCTGGAGTTTTGAATGCTGTTGCAAACATTTATCTTTAGGGGTACTGCTGGTCTAATTCACATTTTGCTTTTGGCGGTGTTGGTTGATCGTAAACAAAGACAGGCCGTCTCATTATCCTGTGGTTTTCTCTGTGAGGCTGCCATGTCGTCGGCGTTTCTAAACTGCACCTGGACGTTTGGTAAGAATTACCTCTGGCATCCAACGGTAGACCTTGGCTTTTGGTTGGCACGGCTTGGCAATTTGGGAATGGGATGTGAACTGAATACCAAAACCTGAAACCCAGACGGCTCCTGACCCAAATGAACTTGTCCTAAAGTAGATCTGGGCAAAATGACGGCGTATACTGTATGCCCGTAAAAATTACTGAATCAAACTTGACTGTATTGGGATATTATACCATTACCATGAAGTAAAATGACTCATAGCATTATTGATTTGAAGATTTTAGTCATGCCACCCACATACACTCACCTAAAGGATTATTAGGAACACCACCATACTAATACTGTGTTTGACCCCCTTTCGCCTTTAGAACTGCCTTAATTCTACGTGGCTTTGATTCAACAAGGTGCTGAAAGCATTCTTTAGAAATGTTGGCCCATATTGATAGGATAGCATCTTGCAGTTGATGGAGATTTGTGGGATGCACATCCAGGGCACGAAGCTCCCGTTCCACCACATCCCAAAGATGCTCTATTGGGTTGAGATCTGGTGACTGTGGGGGCCATTTTAGTACAGTAAACTCATTGTCATGTTCAAGAAACCAATTTGAAATGATTCGAGCTTTGTGACATGGTGCATTATCCTGCTGGAACTAGCCATCAGAGGATGGGTACATGGTGGCCATAAAGGGATGGACATGGTCAAAAACAATTCTCAGGTAGGCCGTGGCATTTAAACGATGCCCAATTGGCACTAAGGGGCCTAAAGTGTGCCAAGAAAACATCCCCCACACCATTACACCACCACCAGCAGCCTGCACAGTGGTAACAAGGCATGATGGATCCATGTTCTCATTCTGTTTACGCCAAATTCTGACTCTACCATCTGAATGTCTCAACAGAAATCGAGACTCATCAGACCAGGCAACATTTTTCCAGTCTTCAACTGTCCAATTTTGTTGAGCTCTTGCAAATTGTAGCCTCTTTTCCTATTTGTAGTGGAGATGAGTGGTACCCGGTGGGGTCTTCTGCTGTTGTAGCCCATCCGCCTCAAGGTTGTGCGTGTTGTGGCTTCACAAATGCTTTGCTGCATATCTCCGTTGTAACGAGTGGTTATTTCAGTCAAAGTTGCTCTTCTATCTAGTCGGCCCATTCTCCTCTGACCTCTAGCATCAACAAGGCATTTTCGCCCACAGGACTGCTGCATACTGGATGTTTTTCCATTTTCACACCATTCTTTGTAAACCCTAGAAATGGTTGTGCGTGAAAATCCACGCTCAAAATTGCTTAAATCACCTTTCTTTCCCATTCTGACATTTAGTTTGGAGTTCAGGAGATTGTCTTGACCAGGACCACAACCCTAAATGCATTGAAGCAACTGCCATGTGATTGGTTGATGATTAGATAATTGCATTAATGAGAAATTGAACAGGTGTTCCTAATCCTTAAGGTGAGTGTATATCCAGCAGTGTAATAACTTACCTGGGTTTGGGGCTTCCCTGATGTCCCCGCTTTCTTGTCTGAAGAGCCGTTCTGCTTTTCTGCACTTTTCTTCTTCTCTGGGGTCTGGAAAAATGACAGAGAGAAAAATCCCAAGTTAAAATGAGCAGATTTAGCACGTGTCAAAGACCGAACTGCTCCAGTCACCTGTCATGCTCAGCGTTAGAATCATAACAGCGGATAATGTTTGTGAATTGAGTGATTCTGACGGCTTTGTTCTTCGGTGATGTAACACTATACGCTTCTCGGATGTTTCTTTTCAGTCAGGCTGTTAGAGAGCCGTGATGAAAGAGAGCAGTAATTTGTAGAAAACGAAGTCTGTTTAGTCACGGCCTGAAGGGACCGCAGGACACTGTCGTAGCTCCATAACTCTATACATTGGGAGAAAATAAAGACGAGCAAACGAAATCTGGATGGGAGAGTTTACACTTTCCATGAACCATCTATGTATGTGTGCAATGTATCATTATGCCTTATTAACGCAAACTGTCTTATAACTAGTTATATGGTTATAATTATTTACAGTAACAAAGTTAGTACATTATAGAACCTATACATATTATTTGGTATAGTACACCCATTCATTAAAATGCATTACACACTTTAAAGGTGCAAACATGAATAAACATGCATTATCTTTAGAAAAAGATGTATCATCCCACATTTCTCGTTTATAATGTGTAATTTGAACAGTGCTTTATATACAGAGTTCCTTGAAAGTGTTTGGGCCTGATGGGACAGAGGTAGCAGGGAGAGAGAGAGAGAGAGGAGAGAGAGAGAGAGAGAGAGAGAGAGAGAGAGAGAGAAGAGAGAGAGAGAGAGAGAGAGAGAGAGAGAGAGAGAGAGAGAGAGAGAAGAGAGAGAGAGGAGAGAGAGAGAGGGGAGAGAGAGAGAGAGAGAGAGAGAGAGAGAGAGAGAGAGAGAGAGGAGAGAGAGAGAGAGAGAGAGAGAGAGAGAGAAGAGAGAGAGAGAGAGAGGAGAGAGAGAGGAGGAGAGAGAGAGAGAGAGAAGAGAGAGAGAGAGAGAGAGAGAGAGAGAGAGAGAGAGAGGAGAGAGAGGAGAGAGAGAGAGAGAGAGAGAGAGAGAGGAGAGTGAGAGAGATTGAAAAGCTGTGAGAGGAGAAGAAAGCATTCAGGACGGAGGGATCAGATGTGGAGTGTGTGACAGAAGTGCTCGTCTGTCGTTCCCCCTCGGGGCAGGAATCAGTCCTCACAGAGCAGGTATGTACCCGCTTTGATCTCTAAACACATACAAAAACACACTGTCACGCTCTCTCAAACATTTAAATACACAGCAGGGTCATTGGGTTTTAGTAGGGTTGTCGCTTTCAGTTTAGTTCCCGAGTTTTAATGGTGCATAAATTGTGATTTTCACTACATTACCGTCCAAAAGCTTAGATTCGGAAAGATTTATTTGTTTTTTTAAGTCTCTTATACTCTCCAAGGCTGCATTTATTTGGTCAATAATACAGTAAAAACAGTAATTGTAAACTAATATTTACCCGTTAACCTTTGTAATTACTTTGAAATGTATTCCTGTGATGCAAAGCTGAATTTTCTGCATCATTACTTCAGTATTCAGTGTTACATGATCCTTCAGAAATCATTCTAATATGCTGATTTGCTGCTCAAGAAACATTTCTTATTATTATCAATGTTGAATACAGTAATGCTGCTTAATATTTTTGTGGAAACCATGATTTATTTGAAATAGAAATCTTTTTTAACATCATAAATGTCTTTACTGTCACTTTTGATCAATTTAATCCATCCTTGCTTTCTTATTCATATTCAATCTCCGACCTAAACTTTTGAATGGTACTGTATATCTATAAAATGACTGGTTTTAGATAAAAATGGACATTAATAGTAAGATCCAAGCTACTTGAGTGAGGCACATCAAACCTGAGTTGACAGAAACCGTTTGTAAAGAGCATTGAGAGACCGCCGACCCAGATCTTAACCAGGTTAGATTGATCTGGATTTGTCAAATCTAAACCTACTTTGAAACTCAGAGTTTGTTCAGCTAGCTTTGTGCAACAGGCCAATAGATAGCTAGTTTAAAAAAAAAAAAAACTAAACCATTTAGTACAGTTTTTTTTGTTGCTTTTTTTCTAATCAAATTATTTAAAGCATTTTTAAGTTTCTGTAATCACAGTTTTTATAATTTCTTCAAAGTAGATAAAGAGCCACATGCTGTCATCAACACATGTAAAAGAGAAGGAGAGCAAGTGATGGGAAGAGAGGTGAAGTCATACTGTCTGTGAAGCTTCCTAGTATACATGTGATCATTATGCTCCAGACAGATGAAAACAGACAGACAAGCGAAGGACGCAAACAAGGCATGATAAAGATGACACTGAGGTTTTATAAATGTGACGTGAGAGAAGAAGAATATTTGTTACATGAAGAGACAGAATGTAAAGTGCTTCATAAACTGATGGAATAATAACAGGTGGTGATGAATGTGTGATAGGGTAACTCGCCCCCCTCCCTCATTCTCTCTCTCTCTCTCTGGCAGAGACTGGCACCTGCTGGTCAATCTGTTGTTCATTAGAATTCATTCAGGGCAGCAGTGGTAACATACAGCAATATAACATCTTCAAACGTTTGGGGTCAGTAAGACATTTTTTAAGACACACTAAATTGATCAAAAGCCATTTATAATGTTTCAAAAGAAATAAATGTTGTTCTTTTGAACTTTCTAATTATCAAAGAATCCTGAAATGCTAATTAGGCAACACAACTATTTTTAACATTGATAATAAGAAGAAATGTTTCTTGAGCAGCAAATCAGCATATTAGACTGACTTCTGAAGGATCATGTGACACTAAAGACTGGAGTAAAGATGCTGGAAATTCTGCTTTGAACTAAATTTCATTTTAAAGCAGCACTATGCAGGATTTCCGTTTTTGTCAAACAGTGACCCCTAGAGTCGCTGTGGAGTACTTGTACTGTCGTAAATATCACGCACGCAGAGATGTCTCTGCACTCACGGCCGGATCCCCTCACCCTGTACACCGGTACCTGTTCAGTAGGATGAAAGCTGTAACGAGTGGAAATAAGGTGTGGCCCCTTTAAGAGCTGTGCGCGCCCTGTTGAACTGTCGGCAGTCTGTATTGTATGTGCGCCTCGGACACCACATGTATACTGCGCCGGGTTATTTCTGTTTGATGCTCATTTTAGCAGATCTTTCTTGCCGTAAAGCAATTCGTTACATTGCGAGATCTGATATCACGCGACATTTCCTGATGCTGCGGCCGGCGGCTCAAAGTTGCAAGTGTGTTTTTTCCGCTCACAGTCAACCAGGTACCGGTTGAATGGTGGCGAGACGACCACCATTCAACACGAAATCAGTAATATATACATTACAATGACTCCAAAGCTGTTCGGTTAAGGTAAAAAAGTTACTTAGTTCACCTTTAATCAATATTAAAATAGAAAAAAACATTACCGTAATTCCTCAAATAAAAACCGGTGTTCAAATAAACGCCGGGCCTCTGATAGTGGCCGGGTGCGTGGTCAACGCGGACAAATAAAGGCCGGTCTCAAATTAAGGCCGGGGAAAAATTAGTGTACACTCAAAGACGGACGCGCTCAGCGCTTGTCATATATCACAACTACTATTCAGTGTTTTTAACCACGTTTATTTTAGGTTTCAGACATTTAAATAGATAAGATTTATAGCAAAACAATACATTTATAGTTTGTAAAATACACAATGGTGTCTATGGACGCAGCAATAATCCATTCAAATATATTTGGCGACGTGTTTTATTCATATCAGATACACAATGTAAGTATAAAGTTTACTCTATTCTTCTCCCAGTTCACCGGCCACTTACTTTCATGCATTTCGGGAGAAACTGAAGAATTCACGCGCTGTGTAACGTACAAATCCAACAGACAGGAATCTCTGAACTGCGGTGCCCATCTCACGTTACAGATCAGGATCAATTATAAAGGGTTTTAAACGACAAAACAAACTCACTTACACTGAATTGAGAGTCAGAATAGAAGATAGTTGATGACATGGTAAGCAAGTTTTTAATATTTAGAAATAAAAGCGCTACATCTGTCATACAGCACTATTTTGACTGTGGTGAACACGTGCCAAGCATGACGCGTCACCATGGAAACTTGGCTGACGGGCGGGCGGGGATCGCGAATTAGAAATAAAGGCCTGCCTCTAATAAAAGCCTGCTTCAAATAAAAGCCGGCTACCATCTGCAGTTCAGGTAAATAAAGGCCCCGGTCTTTATTTGAGGAATTACGGTATTTTAAATTGTAATAATATTTTACAATATTACTGTATTTACTGTTTCTTTGATCAAATAATAATAAATAAGTGATTAAAAAAATATTGAAAACCTTACAGACCCAAAACCTTTGAAAGGTCATGTAACACACAGCATATCCTCTTTCCTGATTCTATGAACAGCAAGACTTACTTTTTGAGGGGTTTTGATGGGGATCTTTTCAACAGTCTTTTCTTCTTTGTCGTCATCCCTGAAAAGGAAAACAGACAGAAATGTAGACGTTTCTTTGTCTTTTATCAACAAATAAAAATAAAAATGATCCCTCTCAAAGTGAAATCTTGTGAGAGTGTAAAAACTTTCAACAAAGCCTAAGCATATGAGTTCTCACTCTTCATCATCATCATCATCGTCATCATCATCATCTTCCTCGCTGTCCTCATCTTCATCGGAGTCCATTTTCAGCTTTTTCTAAAAAGACAGAACACCAACATTAGAAAAAGTAAATTTTTATAAAGTTAAGCGTTCTGGTACCAAAATCTATTTGGAGATTTGTGGTGAGCTGCTGCTGGAAGCAAGAATAACCAAACTATATTCTTTTTAAAAATATATTAAAGGTAAAGTATGAAATATTTTTGGGGTTTCTCTCCTCAAAAAGTGAAACACCACCATCACAACATTAAGGCTGCATTCACACTACAGGGGCTTAATGCTCAATTCCAATTTTTTTTAAAAATTAGATTTTTTTGCATTTCCAATTAAATGTGATCTTTTGTGATCTCCTGTGTGAACGTGAAATGACCCAGAAGTGACCCGCATGCGCAGAAGAGTACTCAACGGTCAACGACGTCACTTGTTGTTTGCGGAAGTAGCTAAACATGAATGTCAACAGTGGAGCTCGTTTAGCAATATTAAAGTTATTTTCCCAACAGAACCAGCTCAATTACAATCTTCTCGTTTTAAGAAGAAAATTAAGGAGGAGAGCAAGATTTTTGGCCATGGCGCTTTGTGGAGCAGTGGTAGCAACGTCGGTACAGAGAAACGTGTGGGTGCGGAGTCGCAGCCAGGAGTGGTGGGATACTGATGTGAGTGGCTTCACTAATACAGAATTCATCAGTAACTTCCGAATGACCAGATCCACCTTCGCATATGTTTGAGCGCCTTCGATTAACTCTGTCACGGGAAGAGACACGTCTGCGGCGGACCATAACAGTGCAACGCGTTGGAGTGTATTGGCTAGCTACAGATGCGTGCTATCGTACGATAGCTAACTTGTTTATCTTCTCATTCCCGCCTACTTCAACGTAGAATTATGGCGTTTGTCGCATATCAATGGCGTGCGGGTCGGATACATGTGACCTGGCCGTTCAGATTGAGGTCGCATTTCAAAAGATCGGATACATATCGGATTTGGACCACATACCCACGTGGCCTGGGTCGCATTTGAAAAGATCGGATCTGTGCCGTTCAGACTGTCATCAAAAGATCAGATACAGGTCGCATAGGGGCAAAAAAATCGGAATTGGGTCGTTCCAGCCTGCAGTGTAAACGTAGCCTAAGAGTGGTCCGCTCAGATCCGTCAATCTCCGTCCAGCTCAAGCTATAGTGAGAGATGGGGGCGTGGCTTCTGTAGCAGGTGGTCCCAGAGGGGGTTTAGCCGGAGTCGGACCATGGTTGACGCATTATATGGAAAAAGACATTCAGCTTTGCGTAAAGGAGTGCAAGCCGAATTTCACAAAGGTTAAACAGGTCATGCACACGTCAAAGCAAGCGGGATGTAGCAATACTACATGCTACAATGGGCGCTTCAATAAAACATCATCATGCACCCATTCAGAAAGACAAATGTTCTAGTTTATATTGTTTACATTGACGTGTCCAGTGTAGACAGACTCAAACATCTGTGGCGCATCATGTCAAAAAATGGGATGGGTTTATTATTATAAGCGAGACCATCACGTTCGCTCTTGACAGAGTGTTAGCATACTCAATTGCTTCCTCATGACACATAGCAACACAGCTACAAGTATTTGAACTTGTTTTTTATTGAAAGTAGCCCACTTTTAACTGTTGAGACATGCCTTCACAAGCACCCGTAAGAGCGACTACTCACACAGGACGTGCTAAAGTTTGCTTTATTTTTGTAATTCCACAAAGGGCCACTAGTGTCACAGAAACTACATACTTCACCTTTAATCCATTAATTTGTGACATATCTTGCAGTTGTCAGCATTTTATAAAACCAAAAAGCCATTAAAGGCTGTGCATTGCAGTACTTGTATTGTGGGTAAATCACAACACTACTCCTAAACCATTGCAAAGTCACTATAAGTGACAGCCTCTCATGGCTTATTGCTTCAGTAAGAATTCTGGGATCATTTCAACACTCTGATGATAAAAGATTTCAAACAGGCTCTCTGAGTATCACAGTGATGGCAAGCTGTTACTTGTCTAAGACACTTATCTAGAGGATTAAGTGTGTATTGAACAATGTGTCTCTTTATCGAGACTCCATGAAAGTCAACATGGCAACCTCACTGTTTTCTGGACACCTAGTTAAACCTAGTTTTTATTTCTTATGAACAAAAGAAAGAAAGTGCCTGTTTCTGTGATAAATACATAGCAAAAGAATTTCTTACTCAGTATTTTTGTCTTTTTTTCCAGTACAAATATCTAAACATTCTTAAATCAAGATACATTTACTTGAGAAACAAAGTGACTTAAGATATTAAGCGACTTTATGCTTAACTAGAAAACAAGTCTGTCAGTGGGGTAAAGAAAAAAAAACTAATTATGAAGTACAACAAGATTATTATTCTTACCACACAGGCCGATATTTTTCCTTGTTTTAAGTATAAATTCACTTAATTCTGGTCTTCTTTTTTTGAGAAAGCAAGACTTTCTTCTGTCATTTTTCTTTTTTTCTTTCAAGTAAATGTATCTTTATTTAAGAAATTTTAGATATTTGTAATGGACAAAATACAAAAATAGTAAAAAAATGTTTTTGCAGTGAAAAGATATCTAACTATTTATCTTAGGGGAATTGTATGCATAGATGGGCCAAATTCTGCATATGTACCATTGGAAATTTAAAATTAACTTATTTTAAATATTTTACATCACATTTCATGTTGGGACAGTCATAATTTAGTAGTTTTAATTCATTAATTGTGAAGTGAGATTAAAAACAAAATCACCTGAGGCACTTTTGCGAGGGTCATGTTGGACGGTCTCTTCACCGGTGATGTGTTATTCTCCTCCTCTTCCTCATCCTCATCATCGGATTCCTTTACACCTGAAAAAAACACAGCGATGATCTCCAGACATCAATAACTATGGTTTAAATAAATACAACACAGCTTCACATGTTTTGACCAGTCTGACATATGCAAGTTCTGCACTTGTTTAATATCCGGAGAAGCTGAAACTGTCTGAACAGCCTGTGAAAACATATGGAAGCGATTATATCCGCGGTGCTGTCACATGGTGCTGGTTAATTCATTCTGAGTCCGTAAGGAGAGTGCAGGGCCCTTTAGGACGGCTGGATTAGTCCCATGGACATCACAACAGGTACAGAGAAACATTCCATCAGAGAGAAGAGTAAACAACAGAGGCAAAAGACACACTTGGGAAATGATCTTTCTGAACTCTCTGTTTTGAGTAGTCATGTTCAGTCCTAACAAATGTGGAAAGACAAAAAGGTACTCACTGACGAAATGCTGACCGCTGATGTAGACCGGACCCCCTCCGGACCGCAGGCGAAAGGACACCGGAGGAGTGACCTCAAAACCTCCCAGGCTTAGCTAGAGGGAACATACGGACACACATGTAGTTATCCAAACTGAGCGAAGAATGATCCCTTCAACAAACTCAACACTAGCAAAACATTTGAATTATGATCTACTTTTAGAACACACACACACACACACACACACACACACACACACACCACAGCTTATTAAATAAACATCTTAAACTTACCACATCAAGGAACTTTTACAAAACCTAGTGAGCTACCTTGCTTTCTACTACCTACACTACCATTCAACAGCCTGGAGTCAGTGAGATTCTTTCTTTTAATAAATTAATACTTTATTCAGCAAGGCCAAAAAAGCATTAAATTGATCAAAAGTGACAGAAAAGACATTTATAATGTAACAGAAGACTGACATTTTGAACTAAATGCTGTTCTTTTGAACTTTCTATTCATCAAAGAATTCTGAAAAGATATTATCAGTTTCCACCAAAAATATTAAGCAGCACAACTGTTTTCAACATCAACATTTAAGAAATAATAAGCTGCAGCAGATCAGCATTTAAGGGTGTGTTCACATTTCTAGTTCTGTTCTCTTGGGTTTTTTAGTCCAGAGACCAAAAAAAAAAAAAAAAATTTGACACTGGTTCACTCTGTCCTGTTTAACAGCAAACCTACAGATACTAAACAAAAAACAGCTTTTATGACTAAACGTCTAAAACAATGCTGTACGTGCTGGGCTACATGAGCTTGTTGTATGTGCGTACATATGGTGGTATTTTAACCAGCTGAGAACTCACGAAGAGCAACCAAAACGTGTAAAAGAGTCAAAACAGCACCAGAAATTTCACCGTCACACACACACACACACACACACACACACACACACACACACACACACACACACACACACACACACACACACACACACACACAGTTCTGACACCTTTAACGTATGATGAGAAGAACCAGGTATGCTTGAGCATTTTGTCCTTATTAGGGTCGCATCTTGTGCCATCACATCCTGTTTTTGGTTCGTTCAGATGTCTTTGGTCTATGTTGCATGCATATTTCAGTTGAACCACATCAGAGTTCATTTGAAAATGGAACCTAAAAAAGTGGGTCTTATTTCACTTGTCAGGTGTGCACCAGGGTTCGCACCGCAGCGTTCACACCCATTCAAATCATCCCACCAGGGTTTGTTTTAATCGAAACCGAACATGTCATGTGTGAATACACCATTAGAATGATTTCTAAAGGATCACATGACACTGAAGACTGGAGTAATGATGCTGAAAATTCAGCTTAGGTTGCCATAACAATAATTTATAGAAAACAGATATTTTAAATGGTAATAATAGGCTATTTAGCAATTTGACTATTTTTTATTCTACTATATTTTGAAATAAATGTAGCCTCTGTGAGTATAAAATACTTGCTTAAAAAACATAACCAAACTTTTAAACGGTAATGTATATTGTTGTGTCTTAAAGGAATAGATCACCCAAAAATGAAAATTACCCCATAATTTACTCCCCCTCAAGCAATCCTTCTTTCAGCCAAATACAATCGGAGTTATATTAAAAATAGCCTGGCTCTTCCCATCTTTATAATGGGAGTGAATGGTGGCTGAGATTTTGAAGCCCAAATAGCTTTGATAAAGGCCTTCTGAAGCGAAGAGATGCATTTTTGCCAATTATAAATCTGGGAAGAGCCAGGATATTATTAAATATAACTCTGATTGAGTTTGGCTGAAAGAAAAAAGTCTGTATATGACCAGGATGGCTTGAAGGGGAAGTGAAATAGTGAATTATAGGATCATTTTAATTTTTGGGTGAACCAACCCTTTAAAACATGTACTACTAAGCAAGGCTACTTGTTCTGGCAAATTTATCTGGCAATTTGATGCAAAATCAGATGATAAATGATTCCCACCACAAGCAACCAAAATAAATCTGTTTTCCCAGAAAGAATTCCTGATCATTCCATGCCAGTACATCTAAGACAGGCCTACAGCTAAATATCAGTACACAATTGCACAACTCGCGAAACACAAGCCACGGCCAAAAATTCTGAATGAATATTCCACTGCACCAGGCAACGGCTCTTGCATCGATGGCAACCAGATGTAAACAGCTGAGGGCGCGATGGTCTGCTTAATGCTTTAAATGACAGCTATTTAACTCTTGTAATTACGCTGAATGGCGAACAATCCCTCACGTCCAAAATCATCTCAGATGATCTGTTTCAACATAAACGCTGACTGATGAGTCTATTGTGTCCCGAGCAATCAAGACAAAACCTTGTAATTGCTTGACTCTTTTTTGAGTCAGATATCCTGGGGCGTTTTCTAATTTTAGGGATTGAATAAACCGAATAAATTCCAAGATCTTACAGACAGGATCAAAATTACACACACACAAAAAGAAAAGGGCTTACAAACACGGAGAAAAAAAGCAGCTATGCTCTAAACTCGATGACCACAAGGTGTGAAGAAGGTCAAAACGCCAACATTAAAATTCCTGAAACTCCAGCCATTGTGATAGCCTAATCATACCACCAAGTTGGTATTTATCTGAACACAAATAGAGTTGCAAATTGTGCGTTCTGTTTGCACTGAGCCATAAAACATAGATTCCTCCCAGTTCTTTGGAAATGCTCATGTTTTCCATAGCTGATATAAAACAGAGGCGAATAAGTGCTGATGTCATGGAGAGCTTGTGTCTGCTGTCCTGATGATGCAACAATGGCCCAGCCCCTTCCATAAACAATCTGTCAATCACAACTTGACCAGCCTCGGCACAGCTGGAATTTTTATTAGACACATTCTTCCAATACCATAAAACACCCATAACAGGCATCCCTCCACAGTATAAATACACATCCAAAGGGTTTTTGAGGGCATAACCACACTTGGCTGTTTCAGGAAAACTTTAGAATAAGGTCCCATTTTAGTTAACGGTTAACGCTAGTCAATGCATTAACTACACATTTGTTACAATATCAATTCATCTTTGATAATATCAGTAAATAAAAATACAACTGTTCATTGTTAGTTCCTGTTAGCAGGTCCATTAAATATGATAGATAGATAGATAGATAGATAGATAGATAGATAGATAGATAGATAGATAGATAGATAGATAGATAGATAGATAGATAGATAGATAGATAGATAGATAGATAGATGGATAGATGGATAGATAGATGGGTGGGTGGGTGGGTGGGTTAATTGGATGGATGGGTGGATGGATGGATGGATGGATGGATATGGATAGATGGGTAGATGGGTGGATGGATGGATGGATGGATGGATGGATGGATGGATATGGGTAGATGGATGGATGGATGGATGGATGGGATGGATGGATGGATGGATGGGTGGATGGATGGATGGATGGATGGATGGATGGATGGATGGATGGATGGATGGATGGATGGATGGATGGATGGATGGATGGATAGATAGATAGATAGATAGATAGATAGATAGATAGATAGATAGATAGATAGATAGATAGATAGATAGATAGATAGATAAACAGACTTTGGAATGTAATAATGTGTATTAGTAAATGTCAAAATAAACATTAATTAAGATTAATACATGTTTTAGAAGTATTGTTCATTGTTAGTTCATGTTAATTAATAGTTAATTTATGTTAACAAATGAAATCTTATTGTACAGTGTTACCGTATTTCCTTTTTGTTTTACAAAATTAATCTGCAATGTTTATTTCTCTGCCAAATGATTTGATTTTGTTTTTTTTACCACAAAAGTGTTTTGAAGTAAACGTCTCTCAATTTAAGGAACTTTTGGTTACACTTTATTTGAAGGTGTCCTTGTAATTAAACAGTTAAAGGGATAGTTCACCCAAAAATGAAATTTAAAGGACACTGACTGCACATTACAGTGTTACTGAAGCTTTCTTACATTGGCCAGCTTGTAGATTGGAATCAACAAAAAAACAATGACTGAATTAATAACAGTATCCAAACTGCAGTAGAATAACATTTGACTACAAATAGAGGTTTATGTTCATGACATAAAACTCTATAGAAATGGAGCCTAGCACACTTACAGAAGGCAGAACGGACGGCTTCAGGACAGCGAGAGTGATTTTGGTCGTTTTGCCATCGTAAGTCAATCCCTCCATCTCCACGGTGTGGAATTTATCCTCCGCCTCTGCACCCAAACACACCTGAGAACACATGTGAAGACGTGTGTGTGAGAGAGGAAACGCATCCATAATATGGATCACTTGCACAACGATGATGAGTAATGACAACAAAATTCCCATTAGATCTAGTGCAAGTGGATAATTCTACAGATAATATGACAATAATATTATAGAACTATATGATATAAAACAGAATGGGATCAGACCAGAATAGAATGTTTTAGAATAGAATAGAATTCAGAGTTAAATAAACCAACTGACTGCACCTGCTGATTTCACAAAATCATGCATTTTTACAGGAGTTAAGATTAATTAGGGTCTAAAAACACATATGGAATAGAATACAACAGAAGAGCAAAATGATAATTTGAACAAAACAGAAGAAAAGTGCTGCATCACATGATAAAATATTATAGATTACAATAGAAAAGGAAAATAAAATAACATAAACAACAGTTCACAAACTCCCCATTTATCTTTAAACTATCCCATGCAGGACTGAATATCTCTGTTATTATTGAGTAGTTTTAATGAAAATCCATCTTCCTCACCGCCTTGAGTGACAGCTGATGTTCAGACTCATCATCATCATCCAACTCAACTTTGTGCTCTTTCTTATCTGCTTTCAGTGAGCAACCTACAGCAAGACGACAAAACTTGAGTTTTATTCAACAATGTTGTAAACATGATGCAAACTCAAGGAAAACCCCTCCTCAACGATCACATGTAATTCACAACATACAGGCTGTAGACACGAGATCATAGCAAACAAAAGGAAAATAAATACTAGTAGTCTTTTTTTCCCTTCATATATTGAAAATAATATTGAAAATAACATTTATTTGTATAAACATAAAGCTATTAACAAAGGCATGTGGCTAGCTGCATTAGCCACAACTCTTTTATTACACTGCAATACTGCAGCAGACGCATGAATATGATATACTACGTGATGGTATATTATTGATCATAGCACATATATGATTATGCAACATGAGGGTTTATTTCAGCTCACCAAACAAATACATCTGAGGTCGGCTGATGTCTTTAATGTTATCCTCCATTTTTTGCGCCACAGAAGGTCCTGTTAATCGTAGTTCCGGGTGTGATTGACAGTTGAATGGACGAATGAGAGTGCTAAAGTGGGCGGGCTTTTGGAAAGGATCATCCAATAGCATGCACCATTGGTGCTTCAGTAAACTGCTCTTTGTTTTCTTTTTCTTGCTTTCTGTACCACGTTTATCCGCCAGATGACGCCCTGTAATAAAATATTCGGTATATTTGGGGGGTTATAAATAGCTAAATGTTTCAGTATGATTAGATGTATGATTTAATGCAATTTGACATCCATCCAAAATAATAAAAATAATGACACATTATGATTATTATTATTATTTATTGTTGTTTTTGTTTTTGTTTCTATAATGATTGTGTTCCAAATCTTTCACCAAAACATAATAAATACTGCGTTGCTTAAAAAATTAAAAACAATAATAAAATGTCCATGGGTAATATCAAGTCCTGTTGTGTTTCTCCTTTAATGTCAAGTTTATACAAAGTATAACAAAACATTTCAAATCAAAATTGCCAACAGAAGTTAAATGAAAAAATTAATCATCAAGGGACATTAAAAGCAATAGAACAATAATGAGTTTTGAGTAAAGATTTAAAAATCTACAAGACCTAATGTGAACTGGATATTTTACCAATTGAAAATATTTCAATTCTTGAAAGGAGAAGGTATATTCTGATGTTTACTGTGTTCAGAATTTTCCAAACTTATCGGAACATGAAGTTTTAATCCAACCTAAGCCGATCTGAGAAAGCAGCGGGTGTTAATAATAGGGTACGCCATTATTTCACCACAGGGTGTCAGTGTTCGTCTAGGTCTAAACTAGTGACCGCGACGCTGAAGTGTATGAGATTGAGAACAGATTCAACAGATGAATAACTCAGTACGAACCACGAACATTTATTTATTTGGATTTAATATTTTAATCATTCTGTGTCCTTTTTCATTGTCAATCTTTTCACTATTTACATGTTCATGCCCAAAATTATATAACATTCAAAGTAGCCTTGACTCAGACTGTTATTCTCCTAGGCTTTTTAACCTACGTTGTTGATTAAATATTCTAGCCTATTTAACATCTTTACAAGCACCTCGCGAGCATTCATTCATTCAACTATTTTAAAAGACTGGAATAAACACCAGCGCACACAATCCTTTTTTTTCCAACTAGCACCTGATTGGATCTAGAAAAATGCACCTCCTCGCCATCTCTCCTTTCACACGCTGTGTGTGTGCCTGTCTAATGTCAGTTGGAGGGGCGTGGTTACGGATGTTAAGACAGACACCCAAACCGTCAAGCCTACGTCATCGGCCAAGGTCCTCCAATGCAGAGGGGAGGGGCATTTTCAGAATTTGATTAAAGATTACAAAGCCCAAAAAAATTTTTGTGTGGATTGACTTGCATGGATGAATTGTTCACCACAAAACGATCAATTTAGGCAAACAAAGTAAGTATGGTCAATTTTGATTTCATGGGGACTTTAATAGTCTATTTAAAAATGTAAACCCAACAGGTATGACAAGTCAGAAAGAGAGAAAAAAAACTGTTAATGAGGAGCAGGCTATGCTAGCTATGCTATATCGTTTTCATACTGCTGCAGCTGGATAAATATATTTAGCCTATTTATTATTCAGAATGCACAGTTGGAAAGAAAATATATGTATAGGAACACTTCAGCAGGCTCAATATAATTAATACAGCTAGAGATCATTATTCATTATTTTAATTAATTGGCAGCCATCTGCATTAATGTAGGTTCGTTAAAGCTCTAACACCTGTGATGTGAAGAGTAAGTGTAACTGCAAGAGCAGTGAAGAGCAGAGGGCGTGATCACTTGTACTTTGAACGGGGTTGAAAGCACTTTGGGCAGATAGCCGTGTCTTGTTTGAGGATGGCTTTAGAGTCAGCCAGGCCAAACTGCAGACAGAAAGTGCCGACAGAGAGCGCTTGCAGATCCCCCACTCGCTTAACTGATGCTAAAGCTAGCAGTAGTGTAGTTTTGAGGGAGAGCGGTTTCAATTCAGCCTTCAGTAGCGGCTCGAATGGAGGTCCCTCAAGGGCACACAGGACCATGGATAGATCCCATGAGGGCACCGTAGGAGGTCGTGGAGGGTTGAGCCTTCTAGTTCCCATCAGGAAGTGGACAATCATGTTGCTCCTCCCGACCGACTGGCCAGCCACCGGAGCATGAAAGGCTGCGATGACTGCCACATAAACCTTGAGCGTGAATGGAGTATGGCCTGCATCTATCCACCCCTGGAGAAAAGAAAGCATCAGTAGCCGCGTTTCCACTGCCGGGCTAGGGCCAGGCCAGGGCTAACAGCGAGCCGAGCCAGTGGCCTCGGGCCTCAAGTCCTCGGGCTTACGTTTCCACCGCCGGGCCAGTAGCCCCGCAGCGCTGCCCTAAACCCCGCCCCTAACACGTACGTCATACAACCCAACCCATTTCAGCGGGTATTATGAATTTATTTATTTTTTAAGTTAGGAAGATAGCATGTATATTAACTCACCGGCCGTGGCTGCAATAGTGTCCCGATTGTCTCGCGAGTTGCCACTAACAGAGGGACGGTGACCCAGCACACCGTCCATCAAGTCGAACCATGGAAAGTTCCTTCTCTGAGCTCCGCGCTTGTCCATTGTGCGTTTTAATCGCCTTGTACAATACTGCGCCCGGCAACTTTTTTATTTTTCCTGAACTTGAAGCGTTGCTTACTGAATGCTTAGCTTAGAAAGTTCAGCATCGTTGTATTTTATAACGTCCTCGTTTCTTCACACGCCGTCAAATTGACGTTGTACCCTTTCTTCTGCCCAAATGCTCAGAAGAGCTTTGGTATCTTCGACAGACAGGCGATTCTCCATTTCGAGCAGCGATTATTTTGCGCGATATAAAAAAGTGAAATGTGCATCTTGCTTCAGATCATAACGTTCCATAACACCGATAAACTCCACCTTTTACCCTGAGCACGCCTCTAGCCCGAGCTGGCCCGCTTTGGCCCAAGGTATTCGATGGGCCAGAAATCCTGGCCGTTGGCCCCGAGTAAGCCCCGATCAAGCCCCGGAAGTGACAGTGGAAACGCGACTGGCCCTGGCACGCACTAGCACGGCTCGGCCCTGGCCCGGCAGTGGAAACGCGGCTACTGATACTTCACACGAGACTGGGTCCTGGTTCCTGGTTGAGCGCCAGTCAGAGAATACAGACCACTTCAGAGCATGGAGGCGTCTCGTAGATGGAGCGTTGCCTCACTGATTGTGTTTAGGACACTCGCCGGGAGGTCTGTAAACTCCCGTCGAGGGGCCATACATGGAGGGTGAGTCTACAGAGCTGGAGCGCTTGGGCAGGAAGTGTCGCATAGCCTGCGATGCCTTCTGTACCGCTGTGAAGTGCTCAGCGAATCCATCCACTGTGAGGAGACTGGTGAAGGAGATTGGAGAATCTAAGAAGACGGTCCTGTCCACGTCTTTGATCTCTGTCAAGTTTAAAGCAACACTATGTAACATTGTTTACCTTAAAATAATGTTTCCAAAATCTTATCAGTGGTTCATCAAGTCGTAACAGGGTGAAAGGCACTTCTGCCATCGCCTGACGGGGTCTGTATCGCTTTTACTGGCACTATGTAACTTCGGGATTCGGGTAGGAACCCGATCACAAAAAGAACTACAAATTTCGACTGCTTTACGTCAAGTGCTACAATAGTCATTATTTAGTTTTTCTTCGTTTCTGATGTCGCAATACATCATCCTTTCATGAAATCATGTAATACTCTACCTTGTCTGTGGACATCGTTCATTCTAAAGCCGGTGCTGGATAAACAGCGAGTGTGCGTGCGACGGTAAGGTTAAATTATTTACGACAGCGGCAATGGACAATTTCGTTTCCAACCAGTAGGGCGACCGAAGAGGAAAAGTTACTTGGTGTTACTTTAACTACAACTAGGCTGGCCATGGCTCTGCCAATGGCCTGGGCGGTGGCTTTTGTGGCACGCAGAGCCAGGTATGTGGCGCTGCAGAGGTCACGCAATGCATCTCAGTCGGGTCCAGTCTCGTCCATAGAGCGTAGGAGCTTAGGTTGAAACACCTGCAGGTCGTCCTGCAGGTTTTAGAGGGATGGGAAACTTTAGCTTTCCAGCCAATAGCCGAGGGTGGGCAGAGGTGCGCAGCCAAGGGGGCAGTTTCTCATAGCCCTTTTCCTCGGCTCCGTCGATAGTCAAGAGCGCTGCAGAGGTTGACAGTCGCAGGCATGCAGAGTATGGGGCGTGCCAGGATTTGGATAGTTCTTCGTGGATTTCCGGGAAGAACGGGACGGCTCTCTGGCGAGGGGCCTGCTGGCGCCCCGGCAAGAACCACTCATCCAAACGGCTGCAAATAGGCTCCTCTGACAGCTCTGGTAAGGATGCGGATGAGTTCGGTTCAGTTACGCCACTCTGCCTTTGGTTTGTGCAGTTCCCAGTTCCCACTGGCCAGCCAATAACGTGTGAGTAAGTCTCAGCACTGTTATGGGTGTGCAGTGCAGCAGTTTGCCGCGAGTCTTCAAACTACACGAGCAGCAGGTAACCTTTAGCTAATAAGGAAAAGTTACATTTATCCTACCATGCTACTGTAAAAGTTGGGGCAGCATGTGAGTTATGCTTAACTATAATAAAAGTATAACTCCGATTTCAGCCGCATTCTGAGTCTGACAATGTAATTCGTTTTTATCCAAGGCCATAGCGAGTGTTGTGTGTGTGTGTGTGTGTGTGTGTGTGTGTGTGTGTGTGTGTGTGTGTGTGTGTGTGTGTGTGTGTGTGTGTGTGTGTGTGTGTGTGTGTGTGTGTGTGTGTGTGTGTGTGTGTGTGTGTGTGTGTGTGTGTGTGTGTGGCGTGTGCCCTGTTTGGTTCTTACGCCACTTCTTCGAAGCATTGATTCGAACGATCAAAAGATTCGTCAAATGTTCGAAGCTTCGTTTCGAATTCGAACGCGCCAGGCTCGTGTTTCACTAGGCCATGTCGCTCTTCGGCTATTTATTAAACTCTTCAGAGGATTTACTTGATTTCCTATTCACAAGAACAAAGTTTTTTTTGCTTTGTTAGAGGTGACAGCCATAAAAAATGACGAAGATAACCGCTTCCATTTCCAGCCTTCATGCAGGCACTTGTTGAAAAAGGCCATCTTGAAAGAAACCCGTTCAAAGCATGCAGCAGCACTTTAACGTGAGTGACCCGTATACACACACATGCTGGTCTGTCTGACGAAACACTCCAACACACATGCGTGCAGCTTGTCGGATCTCAGAGCTATCTGTAGTCTCTGGGTCCTGCCAACACTTTCAATTCTTTCTCATAAACCCTCAAAAGGAGAGTTCAAATTAGTCATGTTTAGTATGGGGTATTTATTAACATATACATTTTCTTTTTAATTCAGTAAACATAGCCTACAGTACAAATATTTATTTATGCATTTATATGCATATATTTATGCATATTTTCAAATTTTCCAAAAAAATGGCCCATTTACCCAGTGTATCATATTTGATGCATTAAAGGTGCAGTGTGTAGCTTTTTGGCGACATCTAGCGGTTCGATTGCGAGTTTACACTAAGGGCTCAGCCCACTGCTCACCCCTCCCTTTCGAAGAAGCTACGGTGGCTAAAACGGGACAAACATCGTCGTAGTGAGCCAGAGTAAAACAAGCCACAGCTAACATGGAGTACCACAGTCCATTATAAACCACATCATGGATAAAGTTTACAAAGCCATAGTCGGGTGAGGATCAAGGGTCTTAATAAATAATATAATAATATTGGTCTGAGCTGTCGACACGACAGATCTCGTCACAGTTGTTGTAAATAATAGTAATCAGCTGATTGTCTCACGAACGTAACCAGCACATTCTCCCCACATAGCAAACCCATAATACAGCGAGGGAGAAGAACCACATGAAACTATGCAACTATAGATTTTTTCTAACAGGGTAGTAAAAGTTTAGCTGGCTAATATGAGCTGTTACTGTGGCTGAGCTGGTTAAAGCCTTGTTTATACTCGACGCGTCCGCATGAGCCCAAAGGTGCGTGCGGCAAAAATGACGTGATTGTAATAGCGCGCGCCTCCGCATCCCAATAGACACCACTTATTACACACAATAGTCTTTTTTTCTCTGATTTTGGAAACTCGATCGACTTAAAATGCTTCCAAGATCGACGGGTTGGTGATTCCTGTAACTGTTTTCCGGTCAATGAAAAGAGTAGCCTACTAATCAGCTGTCTCACGAACGTAACCAGAACATTTATCCCCACATAGCAAACCCATAACACAGCGAGGGTGAAGAATTAAGTTACATGAAACAATCCAACTATATATTTACACCACTGCACTGACAAGGGAAAACACTCACAGTGTTTATGACTAGCTTCTTCTAGCTTTCTGCGGCTTCTCTTTCAAGGTAGTAGGGGTGTCAAAATTAATCGTTTCTTCGATGCACCGCGATGCAGACGAGGACGATTCGGTTTCGGTTCAGTAATAGACCATAACCGGTTATAATGTACTGACGCTTTTCTGACGCCATTTAACGCGCATGTGCTTTGTCGCGGTAGCAAACACTGCTGGCAGAGGGAGACGAGACGCGAGTGCGAGTAATTAAACATTCCTACATATGAGCATGCAAGTTACATGCGCTTCTTGAGGCACACACGCAAGGTCTCGCTCTCTCCGTGCACGCGCTACACAGTTTGAACATACATTCACGTAGCCTTTCGAAAACCGGGACGTTCAGTGTCCCGGGAATCGGGACAAACCGGGACAGATGGCAACCCTTCCGCACCCGATGGTCAAATTACACTTATTCTGTGTTATTTCGCGTGATTATGGATGATCATCTTCAACAGCGGACTCGGTGACGGTTGATGCGCGCATCTCCAGGGTAACATACACTGATGAATGAGCGCTGCTTTTAATGAACATTTCTTTAAAACAAAATTATTTTGAAAGAATTTAATTTTCTTAATGGCATAAACAGGCTTTAGTCCCATGAAACTTAAACTGGAATGTCTCTGTTGTTGTCACTGGGACTTCCTGAACAGGCGAACACTCACGCGAACACTTTCTAATTTACTTCAAAAGTGATGTATGCGTGCTCGCGCGACGCATACATCACTTTTGAAGTAAAATAGAAAATTAAGGATGCGGTGCATCGCAATGCATCGCGATAATCGAATTGAACCGAATCGATGACATGAAAATCGTAATCGAACCGAACCGTGAGACCAGTATAGGTTCACACCTCTACAAGGTAGTGACGAAACGCGCTCTGTAACGCTGTTTGTTCGCTGTCGGCTACGGTAGAAATATGACGTCATAATATGGCGGCCTTCATAGAAGGGGATTCCCGCGCCTATGTAGATATAAATGCCTAATTCTAAGGTAATAAAAACATTACGGTTTATTAAGTAAGTTCTTTATACACAACTGAACACATAGTTATGGATGTCATATTGCATTTCTGTTAATAAATAGTCAAAAATGTTACACACTGCACCTTTAAGTTCTATCAGTTTTAAATGATTAACATGGTAAAAGCTTTGCTGAAAATGTACTATCTCTACATGCGTTCTGTCATCTGATTTATATTTTTCTAGAAAGTAACAAGCCTTTTATATAGGCTCATTCTTAAAACATCCCATTTCAGGTCGTGGTTCACATGTCTTTTTGCTGTGAAATCCTTAATAGTAATATTTCAGGATGAACATTTTCTTAACTGAATCAACTTAGGTTTACTTGATTTTATCATTTAAAAAAAAGAAAAGAAAATCATGTTAAAATGTATCTAGATACATAACAGGATTTTGATTGATCTGTATACCTATCAATCATCATTTTATTGCATTGTTTATTTTGCTACAGATCTTTTATCATAAAACTAAGACATCTTATTAAGCCATTATTGGAAGACTACTGATATTAATATGTATTTTATGAAAGTCTGCTATACTGTTACAGATATCTCATTGATTTACATTAATTTACAAGCTATCACAATTTCATCTTAAGTTTTTGGCCATAACAACTTATGCACCAAATTGACTATTATTGCCCAGTTTGGGCCTCTGAATAAAATTGTGGTGTTTTTCCTTCTCAAGTTTGAGCTCCATATTCTCACTATATCACACAATATGAGCCACAAAAGACTGATGTATCAAATATGGCAACCAAAACATTTAAATAAAAAATACTTTTATCCTGTCTTAAGGTTCAATTAACTGTTAATGTAAAAAAAATATATATAAAATAATATGCATATTAAAAAATATTTTCAGGCTATTATTTCATGCCAGACTTTAAAGGGTTAATAGGCCTGTCTTTCATACTTTATTATAATGAATACATTTTATAGAGACTTTTTTATAGAAAAATTAAGTTCTTAGATATTTTCCCAACTTTTCACTTTCACAGGAATGTTTTTGCAGACCTGTATCGCTTTCTGGAAGAGAACCAGCTATCTGATTTTCACAAGCGCATGTGAGCAGATCAGCGATTTAGATGTGTCAGTAACTGCAGGTATATCAGTTGTTTGTGTGTGTTGTTCATGTTGATGCTTTTGACAACCCGACATTGTGTGAAAAAGCCTTTTTATGCTACATTAAATTGTATAGCGAGCGAGTGTCCCATAGTATGTCATTCTTCGTTTGATAAAAAGAAATGTTGGCTTTTATCAATTCTTTTGGAAGATTTTAGTGACTAGACACATAGACATCACTTCATCTAAGATAAAAAAAATAATACATGTCAATACAGTGTATGTTCAGCACACCAAGATATACCAAGACAGGAGTTTGAAAAATAAGATTTCAAAGTTTCAAAATGTCCAAATACTGGCTGAAATGTTAGTCTTCTGCTAATTATTACTTAATTGGAGCTGTCATAGATGATATCATAGATGTCATAGATGTTTTTCACTGTTCTGGTTAACCCTTTGTTAGTCTTGTTTATATCTTTAAGGACTTCTGGTTGTGTTTGGAAAATGCAGTTGCATCTTTGAACTGTTGGACATCTGATGTAATCTGAAATGCAGACTTATTATGAAGAAGTGGAGGCCATATAGGTCAAATTGGTTTGTAGCGTCTGTGAGATAAACCGGAGCCTGTCTAGGAACATCGAGTGAGATAGGAAGTGTGATATTTTAACCTCGCTTCTCGCTCATCTTGTGTGGCAACATTGTATTGGATGAGGTGAGGGCCCTCAGGAAGATAGGGCAAAAAAAACAAAAACACATCAGGAGGAGAAAGAGAAGCTCAGAGCACCTGAGGCCAAACACAATAGAGATTTTTCGAAAACAGAGACCGAAAGGAATTTCAGCGAAATGAGCCAAGTCACGTCGCAGCGGCAGAATAGACAGGAAGATGAAAGCGGCTGGAAGACTGACAGAGGAAATGAGGGTAGAAGAGGCGTTACCGCGGCAACCGACTCACACTGACAGGATCTTAACCAGGCGAGATGGCATCAAACTTAGCTAAACAAAACAGGAGTGTGTGATGGCTAAAACAGACATTCTCCTGCTTAGGGTATAGTCTGAAAACATTTAACCACTTTAAAAAGAAGTGAGGTGAATGAATACACAAAGGAAGGTTTGATCAAAAGACTGCTTAATATATTATACTTTACTTTGGTTCTAATGAAATCAAGTTTGCCATTCAAAAGTTTGGGGTTTACGTTTTTTTTTAAAATGTTTTTAAAAGACGTCTCTCATGCTCGCCAAGGCTAGTAAAAACAGTAATATTGTTGTGATTGTATTGTCAATTTAAAAATAACTGTTTTGTATTTCAATATATTTTTAAAATGTAAAATGGATTTTAAAATCTTGTCACCGTGTGTGTGTGTGTGTGTGTGTGTGTGTGTGTGTGTGTGTGTGTGTGTGTGTGTGTGTGTGTGTGTGTGTGTGGTGTGTGTGTGTGTGTGTGTGTGTGTGTGGTGTGTGTGTGTGTGTGTGTGTGTTAGGGTGGCCATACGTCCGGATTTTGGCCGGACAGTCCGGATTTTAAGCCCCCTGTCCGCGTCCGGCGCAGCCTCAAGCCGGACACTCATTTGTCCTCCTTTTTGGAGTTGCGCTGAATTGTTGAAAAAAATTAACCTATAAAAAGCCCGCATAATGATAGCGGCTCTCTGATTCCCCTAAATTAGGCCGGTGACACACTGGCTGCGTGGCGTGAGCGTGGCGTTTCTGTTGCGTGTCAGCTGCATCGCGTTTTCTGTGTCTTTGCACATCAGAAGCGTGTCTGACGCGGCGCTGCTGACACGCATCACCCTTGTTCAACATATGGAGAGAGTTGTGGAAGCCCTATACTTCGTGTTAAGCATAAAGCCTACTGATAAAGACAATGTCAGCACAGCAGTATTGACAGCAAAATAACTACAGAATATTTCGTTCTGTCTTGACAGGTGCAATATTTGAAAATTGATAATTAGGCCTATTTATTTATTTATTTTTAAATGAGGCCTATATTATATCTGAATTTGTCAAAAATGTAATTTATTAATATGTATTCGTGTACAAATAACATAGAAACATATTTTCCTATTGTATTTTGCCTGGAAACGCTTTCCCAAAACGCTTGCATGTCGCGTGAAAAATAGCGTCGTTCATTTCTAGCATGAGACGCGCGTGTCACGCGGGCAGTGTGCAAGCTCACCTGTTAACATGGGAGTCTGAAATGGAGCCCATCCCCCCCCCCCCCCCCCCCCCCCCCCCCCCCCCCCCCCCCCAACAAAACCACCGATCACCAAAATATATGTGTCCTCCTTTTTGGTGTTATGGAAATGGCCACCCTAGTGTGTGTGTGTGTGTGTGTGTTGTGTGTGTGTGTGTGTGTGTGTGTGTGTGTGGGGTGTGTGTGTGTGTGGTGTGTGTGATTTCCAAGATTTTTATGTTTAATTCACCTGCCCTAACTAAATTGGATCATGATTACGTGTAATGAATTTTAAAATCTCACAAGTCCAACAGTATTATTGTTCCGATGTTCATGTTGTGTTCCAGTCAACTGCCGGCTCTTTCCGCTGGGGAGAATAATCGGTTTACTGCTTTAGCATTTCCTGGGAGATGCAGTCGTGTGTAGAACAGAATGTAAAGGCTCATTTACTGTGAATAAAACTGCTATGATTCCTCGTCCCCTCCCTGTGTTACGTGTATATCACTCCTCCGGGTAACCAATGCGATGGCCTGTTTTGACTGCTGTTTCGGCTCACAGAGATCCTATCAGTTGTTTACGCCCCTACAGTGTCTGGGTGGACATGGGTGATGAATGCTTTCAAAATACGTGTCAAGAACTTGTTTTCTATATACAACTGCACTCTATTATCGTCAATTTTACAAGTTCATGAATAATGATTTGGACTAAAAATAGGTTGTAAAATTAAAAGTGATCCGTTTAATTGTTTGTCAATTTTAAAGGGTTAGTTCACCCAAAAATTATGTCATTATTTACTCACCCTCATGTCGTTCCAAACCTGTAAGACTTCAGTTCATCTTCAGAACACAAATAAAAATCTTTCTGATGAAATCTGAATGATTTCTGTCTGTCCATCGACAGCTACGCAACTACCACATTTATGCTTCAAAAAGCTCATAAAGAGATTGTAAAACTAATCCATATGAATTAGCCTGGTTCTACCAGACTCTCGTACATTTCATTTGTACAGAGAGTCTGGCAGCGCTCCATTGCCAAGCGTTAACTTCCTTGTAGGCGGGAACTCTATTGAAGTCTAAAACTATTGGATCTGCCCAGAGTCAGTCTATCTATCTGCCATAACCAACCGCTAACGTTTGGTCGTGACGGATGTCTTTTCCCGAACCCCGTGGCAGGATGGCCATAAACACAAAACTAAGCAAAGATTGTTCTTGCTCCGGCTTTAACTTCTTTATATTCGGCAGCGTTGCCACAACGGACCAAATGGCTTCACTCGCATCTTTCTCCTCTGCCATTACTGAACTACAACTCAAAATAACGCACGAGTCAACATTAACGTCATCGTTCTCAGCCACTCCCTCTGTTCGCTGATTGGCCCGGTAAAAAATTGATTTCTGGAAACCGAAGTCTACAGCACAATCCCAGACGTAGTACTGAAGGAAAATGAAATTGAGCGGAAGTGCGTAGGAGGGCGGAGCCAGGCTATATGAATTGAGCAGTTTAGTCCAAATTTTCTAAAGAGACTCGATCGCTCTATCTGATGAACAGATTGAATTTAGGCTATTCACAAATAAACTCAGATCAACTCACATCAATTGTGGTAAACAGAAGCTCAAGCATGATCACGTGACGTGCGAGAGCCAATGAGGTTAATTCTTGTGTTACGCAGCATGTTTGAGCTTCTCAAAAACCAATGAGGTTCATTCTTGTGTTACGCAGCACGTTTGAACAGGTTCGGTTGAGATTCTGTTTATGTTCACTGATCAATGTTTAAATGTGAATAAAAGCCTAAATTAAATCTGTTATTCAGCGATCGTGTCTCTTCAGAAAATTTGAACTAAACCGCTCAATATGGATTAGTTTTACCATCTCTTTATGAATTTTTTGAAGTGTCAAAGTGGTAGTTACGTAGCTGTCAATGGAGGGACAAAATCTCTCAGATTTCATTAAAAAGATCTTTGTGTTTTGGAGATGAATTGACATGAGCGTGAGTAATTAATGACAGAAATTACATTTTTGGTGAAATATCCCTTTAAAATAAGTCATTTGATTTCCCCAAAAGTTATAAAAACTGTGGTGGTGCTATCCCGATCAGCCCAACACGGCAACATTGGCTCCGCTCAACCTATTGCATGCAGCTGTTCTGCCATTATTTCTGGAATCGTCTATTCTGTAGTTGTGCAAAAATGACACTAAAGACACAAATTATCTAAAATAATTTCACAGAGGAGGAAAAAGAATAGTCTTAGAAGTCACGATTCTTTTTAATATAAAACAACTTTAAATGTCACGTCATGAAGAATCCAGAGAGAGCGCCTCCATAATTGCTTCCGTTTTAGGAAGGACTCCAGCTTGAAAGAACTAACAGTTTTTAGTCCATCTCTTCATACAAGAAATGTAGAGAACATGCATCACAAACACATCTTACAAAGTCCAAAGGGGGGGGAAAAACACAAATAAAAAGAACAAGAATGAACGAGTCTGGGGTTGAGTCAGTCTCCTTGATGCCAAACGGCACGTAGACAGCCGTCTTGATGGGTGAAATTCATCAGACAGCTTTGCGGTTTTGGGGTTGAAAGGACATAGCCCGTCCCTCTCTTAGATGGGTAGCTGAAGAAAGAGGAACGAGAATGTAGCATAAGGGTCGAGCAAATGACCAGTCAGATTCAGGTGGAAATGTAAACTGGGTGTGCTTGTGTTTGTTTGGTTTCCACTTTAACTGGGAATACATTAGGTTTTTTTTCTCCACGCCAAGACTTAAATATACACATTTCTGAGTGCTAAACAAACAAATACACAAAAAATACAGTCTAATCTGTCGTTGTTTTTTTTTCTGAAATTGCTCTAGCGATTTTTATCCCAGGCTCAAAGTTGATCCTGTCAAAAATCATTGGAATTGAATAGATTCTTTCCATGTGTGATTGGAAAAAGATCTCACAAATACAGATTCTCGTGAGTCCATGAGAATGTGAGAGATCCACCCAAATTAAGGTCTAATTGGTGTCCTATAAAATCCTTTCTCAATTAACTAGCACACATGAGAGCTGTGGGGTCAGACCACAGATGCGACTGAGGTGACGGACGTCACCTTGTTGTCATCGGCCCAGGGCTGTAAGTTCTGCAGGGCGTAGAGCGAGGAGTTGTGTAGGCAGAGAGGGTCTTGTTGGAGCGGTTGACTCAGGGTCTTCTGAAAGGCCTCTTGTTGGAGCTGTAGCATCAGACGGTTGGCTTGCTGTCGCTCAGCCTCTCTCTCCTCAGCGGTCTGCCTCCTGTCATCAGAGACGCATGATTGAAGTCAACATGATGTGCAGTGACAGAGCCCCTTTTCAAATACAAAAGTGGATTATGTCAACTAACATGTTTATCTAGTGCAGGTCCTAGGCTGGTTTTAATTACCTTGAGAGATCTGTGCTCTCTGTATATATACACAAAATAAATGTCATGCTTTGTGAAAAATAACAATATGTGCGTTATGACTAAAGTCGTTTTGAATGAAACATGTGAATGTTAATGGTACTGTACATTTAATAATGCCTTGAATGTACACATGAGGAGCCTATTGGAGCTGTCAGCATTACAGACGTGAATATTATATAACAGTACGTGACAAAACAATGAATAAATCCTATTTTATTGGTCCCATTTTGATAGATTGAACATGATTCATCTTTTTACCAGCTGCATTCATTTAAAGGGATAGTTCACTCAAACATTCAAAATCTCTCGTTTAATCGCCCGTGTGTCGTTCCACGCTGCTTTTATCATTGTGATTTTTATTGTATGGACAAAAATAAGAAGGAAGAAAGTCATACAGGTTTGGAACAACATGAGGATGAATAAATAAAAAGAATTTACATTTTTGGGTGAATCATCCCTTTAACAAAAAATTCACTGAAAATGTATTTAATTTGAATATATAAAAGTAGATGTTTTTTTTTTTACTAGAACCCTTAAATTTTAAAGAACCCTTTATAACAAAATGGTTCTAAGGAGAAATGTCTTAAATGATTGCATAATACTTGTCTACAGGTTATTTAATATTTTTTCTAGTGATAAATGTATTTACACACGCTTCTTAATTCATAAAATTAAAAATGAATTGAAACTAAATCCATTAAATGATGGAAACCCCTGAAAGGTTCTATGAAGTGCCTGACAGAACCCTTTAAAATTATTTAGAACCTTTTCTTATAAGAGTAAGCGAAGCAGAAAATAAAAATGTTTTTAGAAGTACAACAATTACCAGTGTACAGGTTTGACCAACAAAAGCATTTTAAAGGATATAAATTGCTCCTTACAGTAACAAAACTGCACATTTTCCAAAATATTTTTTGAGACAGGTCATTTAATGCATACATATATATATATATATATATATATATATATATATATATATATATATATATATATATATTTAAATATATTCTTAAAACTAATACCATATGTATAATGCCATATTTTAATATTTTATTAGATTTAAGATGATAAATGATTAAAGTGTGATCACTAACAGCATGGAAAATGCAAAAGAAAAACAGCTAAAAACAAACGAGTGCTGCATTTCCCGTCAGGTTTTCCAGGTTTTCAGGTTTTTTTGTCGTGATGTATAATATTCGACTGTAGTCTAGAGACACTTTGAGGATGAAGGATGTATTTGTGTGTCGATCGTACGCGTAACAAGCCTCAAATGAGCCAAGTGCAATCACATTACAGTGATGTATTTAGCTGCAATGACGTGTGGCTAATGGACGCCGGGCGGCAGGTATAGCAGCGATTCAGACCCTCATGGTGGACAGATTTGGTCATGGAAGATGAGGCCTTTAGACTGTATGAGGCCTCTCTGAAATCTGAATTCATTTTGTTTGTCTGAATTCATGTTGCTAAATTCAGTTGATATTCGTGTGTGGTCGGTATCCAGTAAGATTGACCAGAATTTCATTCCTTCAACATCAACAGTGCAGAGAAGGACCGGGCTAATGAATGTTTCCCAGCAGCTTTCATCAGATACAGATAATTGTTGAATTAAGTTGAGCTCCATAAATATTGATGAGTAGGCTGAAACAACCATAATACATTTTTATTTGTGAAAGGCCATGACTCAGCTTCATTATAAATAAATCACATTCAGCCAGCTCTTGTCTGCCTATTGCCTGTTGGTAAAACCAAAGGTAAGTAAGCCTGCTCTTAATTAGATTGGGCACTTATTTGCTCCAAAAGAGCCAACAGCAAAAGCTTGAGTAGATTATGGGGAAAGGATGGACATGCTCTCAATTATTCAGAAGTATAGGTTCTGTACTGCATGGACAGCAAGTTTCCACAGAGCCTTTTAAGAGCTTCAAGGTTTCTGCTTGGTCAAGGCAATTGGTGTCCAATGGAAAATAAATAAACAAAAATAAAAATGCAAACCTCTGCAGATTCAAAGTATTTTCCACTCGGCCTAAATGCCCCCTTCACTTAAGCTAATTTCTGACTAAGTTATAGCTGTTATTGTGAAATGCATCTAATCATATATGTGTATATATATATATATATATATATATATATATATATATATATATATATATATATATATATAATATATATATATATATATATATATATATAAACTGATACAAATGGCACTGATACAAATGGCAATCTAAGATGACACAAACATTTTTGAAAACAAATATGCAATTTTTTAAGATAAAATTTTCAGTTCTAATAGAAGGACATTTTTAATGTGTGCATTAATTCGTGGTAATCAAATTTAGTTAAAAATAAATAGGATCGCAAATAATATTGAAACAAATAAATTGTCACCATAAAGTTGTTGGTTGTGCTCATTTCTAATTGGTGAAAGTGCTGGTGTTAGCCAACATATATTTCTGGCATTATTGTCGCTTCTTACTTTTATTAAAACAACATTTTGACTGATTTGGGATTGGACAGAACAAGGCATTTAAAATCGTGTATTTTCCCTCACCTCCATTTCGTTCTTCTGTTTTGGAACCAGGTTTTGACCTGAGCGTCTGTCATCTTCAAGGCCTTGGCGAGCGTGGCTCTCTCCGCGGACGCCAGATACTTTTGCCGGTGGAAGCGCTTCTCCAGCTCGCAGATCTGCACGCGGCTGAACGACGTGCGCGGCTTTTTCCTCTTCGGCGGAGTTCGGTTCTGGTACGGGTGACCGATCCGTCGAGTCACGGAGAACGGTGAAAGAGCTGCTGGAAAAAACAGGAATTGGGCGTGAGTAGGCCTAGCCTAAAGGTGAAAATATTTGCAGTCGTTAACACTTTGAGTAGCCTTATAATAGGCTGGCTAGCAATTCATAAAATGGTATTTAAAGAACCGTTAAATAATGCTTAATGTAGAATTGCATAAGCTAGTTGTAATGTCATGAAAATAATAATATTTTAATTTCTGAAATTTATGTTTGATAACTTGAAAATGATTATTAGGTAGGCTATAAAGTGTTCCCTTGTTTAGTAAAAGCCAATTTTCAAAGTTTTAATTCTAAATATTGTATTTGTTAAAGTCTTCAGCTATAACAGGGCACGTAAATCCATGGTCAGTAGGGCAGAATTAAACACTGGGTCATATAGCCTATCATATTCTGAAATATGTAGGCCTTGGCCTATTTGATTTGGTTGAAAGATGAAGATATATAAATGAACATCAAAATGAGTCATTCAACATTCTTAACGACGTTCTAAACAAAACGGACAGGTTTTATGTGATTTATATTTGTGAATGCTATGGTTACCTCGAACGCGACTGTTTTTAAACTTCACCACATAGACACATTATATTTCAGGTTTATATGACATAAAGTGCTTGCAGCAGTGAAATCCGGTTCATTTCTCATTCACTCCTTCTGTATTATGCATTATTCATGGTTTTACAACAGAAGTCTTGATTTTTGAATACAGAATTATATATATACAGTGTTTTGGAGTCCTTATTTGGACCGTAAATTGATTCCTAGACATGGTGAGACCTTTCCATTAAAGGGTAACAAAATGTAACAAGAGTCAAGCCTATAATGTTTTGCTTGTCCAGAACAGTGTTTGCTCTCCTGATGTGTTAGATAGTGTATGTGTACCTGAATGAAACAAACGTGGAAACTGCATAAATAAATCCCAGGTCATGCAGTGTGCACAATGACATTCATTTACTCATTTCAAAATCAAATGGATGATGACACTCTCTGTCTTGCTATGTGGCAAACTGTCATCGCCATTTGATGAATACAAACAAGGATGGAACCACATATTCAGAAATAATGTATAGACCAAATGTCATAGAAGATTCAACCATGGTATGGGCCAAAGCCCATATTATCAACCACATGGATTGTGTTCCTCACATGTCTGTATATGGAGGTTACACTCCTCAATATAAATATATACATGTTTATGTTCATATCATTGTTAATATAATATTATTTCATGTATTTAATGTATAACTATTAAATCAACAATGTGTGTGTATATATATATATATATATATATATATATATATATATATATATATATATATATATATATATATATATATATATATATATATAACACACACACACACATATTCTCTATGTAAATTATTCTTACATTTAGACATGTCCCTACAGGTAATTCCTGTATTGGTTGGATTCTGTGTTGCAATGGAATCCCAAATGAATATGAAACATCTACAGAAAATGTTTACATGGACAGTGTAGTGTGTATGAAGTGTAATTATGTAAAAAAGAAAAGGGAGAGATTAAACATTTTATGTCCTAGATAATTATTTTAAATTACGTAGTTCAGACAGAATAGCTTAAATAGTATGACTACACTCTAAAAAATGCTGGGTTGTTTTAACCCAATTTTGGGTCAAATATGGACAAACCCAGCCATTGGGTTACATTTTTAAATTACATTTTTCACCCAATGTTTGAGTTTGTCCATATTTGACCCAAAATTGGGTTAAAACAACCCAGCATTTTTTAGAGTGTATCCTAAAAATAAAAGAAAAAAATAAAATTGAGGAATTGGACTATGACAAATATTTGGAGTGTAAACCATGTTTTTGAGTAAACCAAGCGAGTGACCTTTGACCAAGGTGTTCTGTGATCCTTGTGGCTGAACTTGGGTCTTGCAATGGTTGGCTGGGCGTGTGTGAAGACAGAGAGACTCAGTTTGGCAGGTTGGAGTTCAGATAATACCATGTTCGAGATCTGTAAATGTCAACTGCTCAACTACATTCATTCACGTTCTTGTGTAATTGAAGATTCACTGCTGCTCTCAGAAGAACTTCTCAACAGTTCACACACAGTCACGCTGGGATTCCTGACACGAGGTCAGGCTGACATTGAATCTGTTTTGGTCCAGCTTCATGAGTAACTGATAAACAAAAAAGGTGTCATCATTTTATTTATTTCGATATTTTATTTTGATCAGAACATTCATAATACCCAAATCATACGTTTATTTGTCCTATTTTATTAGACAAGCTAGTAAAAAGACTTCTGATTGCATTAAGCGCATAGACTCTTCAATCCTGTGCGTAATTGGGTTTGATTGCTTTTAATTAAAGCGCTGATCTTGAGTGACAGGCGGCACGCGTCATCATCAATTACGCACACGGATAATATTCGGTCTGATCCTAGACGAGCGTTTGACATCAAAATGATGAAGATTAATTAATAATATTTTTCGATTCTATTTTTATTTAGGTAGGCCTATATATATGATAGGCCTATATGCTTTATGTCTCCGTGCGTGGCTGTGTTTTTTTTTGTTTTTGTTTTTCTGTCGATGTGATGTCACAGCTTTTACTTGATCGGTGTTATTTTTTCTTTTCTACTATATGTCAGGTGTGCAGATTGCAGAACAAAACTAATAATACATTTCCCAGAAACACTCTTCCGCAGATACATATGTGGGTCAAATGGAAACAAAAACAATCCCCGTATTCGCTCTCGACAGCAGAGGGAATTCTAAATGATAAGTCTGTGTAATAAAATTTATGGTGAGCACATCAAAAAATCAAAGCTTGCCTTAGAGAATATGCGGCCAGTAATAAAATCAGTTATACGTGATATCACCTTCATGCGACAGCGCCTGCCTTTCCCATTGCGAATATTACCTTTGTAGAAATCTAATAAATATACATGTAATGGATTCAAAGCGCGATATTGAAATATAACATGGGCATTTGTCGCTATTTACGCGCAGTGAGGCAAAACAGAATGTGCCTTTAAATTTTCCCTCATGCTGGGAATTGAAATATCGAATAAAATAGAATAATTGTCAGGAAAAGCCATAAACCGTCCGCTCGAGAGCCTCGTCGTCCCTTCAGACACTGTCACCATGGCTACACGGCCTCGTCTCAGTTTCATAATCATTTGTATTTATGGGTGGGAAAGATCATTATTGTCATTTCAGATTGAGGGGCATCCACATGCAATTTCATTTTGCAATTTCTCCAAGGCCAGTGATATCAGATTACGACCATCACCTGCCCCATGTTGTGATGCAGCTGGACCCAATAGCCCCCACCAGCGGTAACACAAATAAATTTACCTACTGATGAATATACTGTTATGTGAATCAGTGCAAGTGGCCGCAGTGCCTTTTCAGAGCACGCGCGGAAACGAATGCAGACACTAAACAGAAGTTTGAATTATAGGATGCGTTCGTTTTTCTTGTGTCAGTGCAGATTCTGGCATTGTGTATATTTGAAAATGGTCTATTACAGCAGTCATTTTGCTGACAGAGTTGTATATAGCTCTTTGCGCGTCGTAGTTGTCGCCAGTGCTGTTAACAGGGACAGAAAAGCCGTGCGTAAAGGCCGCGCGCCGTTACCATCGCCAGGGCACCTGTGTTTATTGACTTGCGAGCGACTGATCTGTTTATGCATTTCTGGATTTTTATAAACTTGCAAACTGCCAAGGAGTCAATTAACAAAAGAACATGTGGTACAGCCTTTCATCGCCTCCCAATACGGCATGATATGTCCGGCCTGCAGTGCATATCGAGTCTCAGGCCTGTCCGTGCACCTATACGCGCCGTGACACTTGTGGTGAAATCCAGACATGCAATTCAAGCTGACGGTGAAAATAACTGGAAAAAGAGAAACCTATTCCAGACAGGCATCGTGCCTTTACAACAAGGCCTATGTGCGCATTATGACGAATTGGCTCTGGTTTGATTTGTATTAATTAATTGCAATGTTAAAACTAATATTGTATATCTTATAATGTTGGTATAATTTAGTCTAAATATCTTGAAAATGAAAAGACAGCATTCAAGGTGTTAGACGCAAATTCTGTGATTTTATTATTTATTTTTAGTTTCAGCATACGGTTATTATTTTGTATTTATATGTATATAGATATGTATGTGTTTTTCACATCATCTAATCTTTATATACTATATATATATATATACCGTACATTTAATTTCTTAAAAAAATAGCCCTTTTTGAAATAGGCCTTGCGTTACTTCTATATCCAGCGCAATTCGGAAGAGATAAAATATAATAAACGAGTGGCCCAAAGTGACTATGAGTAAAATTGATAAGCATATTTACAAAAGAGCATTTGCACTTGACATATCATTCTCTCATTTGAATAATTAATGAGAATAGAGCGGAATTCTGAATATTTAATGCGCAGAAATCCATATTCTTCTTCTTTTTAGTCTGACTATGAGTGACGTCATTGGAAGACGCGAACTGACCAAATGGAAAACGGAGGAAGGAAGGATGGTACGGCTACAAACGCCGTGCATATTTTCTTATTATTTATTATCTGCAATTTGCTTCATCAAAATATACATTTAAAAAAAAGATATATAGCCTAAATAAATAAAAAGACGATTAAATCTCAATAATAGGCCTACACAAATATTAATCTAATAATTATAAAATATCGTTTCCTTTTCTGTATAATCATACACAGGCTATAGCTATTCTTCGGAAATGCATGCTTTTTTTTTCGTCCCACTTGGAAATGTTATCCAAAATCGTCCTCTGTTGGATCTCTATTGGTATTATGTTTGCGTAGATTAAAACGATTTGTCAACATGCCATTACGCATTACTACTGGCTGTGACATACTGGCAACATTTAGCTCCCTGCAACCACAGGATCATCATTCATTTGTCCTAATGGCCCAGAGAGACAGTAGCTCAAGAATATAGACGTGACGGTGTCATAAAACCATTCCACAAGAAATTGTGATTTTGAAAGCCACTGTGTTTTTATGAGCAATACACACGTATAATAATATCTACAGGCCGAGGTGATGCTGGTGCAACAGCATGTGCTGTCTCAAATAAAACCGAATTATTGTGAGCGTCCTGGGTTAAAAGATTGTCCTGTGTTCCTGCTCAGTTTTCAGATGTGTTGTGAAGGGTTTAGAGGATTTCCCATATTAATTCAAGCGCGATGCAGAGATGTGACACTTCAAGTGTTTTAGCAAGAAAAAAAACGGGTAAAAATACAACAAGCATATAAACACTTAATAATGGCAACAGAATTAATAGTCTAGACTAAAGTTAGAAGGCATTTATTTTAAATTGAATTGAATTTGGCTCCAGAAAAATAATCGTGAAAAGTCGGTTATGCTGAAATATTATATTTCTGCATATAGAATTATTTTATATGCAAATGTATTTTATTGTATTGAAACGTGAATATTTCAATGGTTAAAGATCGTAATGCATTGAAATTTGTATTTAACAAACGGCAGAGTCAAAGAAAATATCTCAGGGGAAATGTGGGCCTGGAAATAGGCTTTTAGCTGTGAATTTCTGCTGTGATGTTTTTAATTTATTTCTTACCGTAATAATATTCTTTATTCTTGTAATCTTGAGATTGACTCTTCTCTATTTAAAGGAGCAGTACAATACTAGGCCCTACATGGGATTTTAATAATAAAATACCGTAGCGATTTTTAAAGTCTGTGTGTTTGATGAATTTCGGTATGAAATGTTTTCTGCTATTAATTGAAATGCCGCTGTTTTAACAAAATGTTTATTATTAATATTAATTTATGGGTTTAATTTATGGGGAATCATTGGAAAATCGGCATGCAGCAATTTAAGTTTAATCAGCAACTAGACTTTTTTCTATCTTGATATAAAAGACGTTCATTCAGTTCTTCTGAGCTAATTGAGCTACACTTTTCTCATTGTAGCAAATAACATCGACCTTAAAAGTCAGAAACAAATAAACTGTCCGTTTTCGTTGATCTTGGTCATAATTAGTCAATAGCCTGCTTTCTAACAGCGCTGTAAATATAGCTAATCGAGTCTTACCGGTAAGCCGATCTTTCGCAAACCTTCTGCTGCTCTCCATCCAGGGGAACGAGAAGCTGGCGGGACTGCCCATGCTGGGTATCGTGGGCATGGTGGGCATCCCCGCCGCGATGCCCGGTGGATGGGCTGATGTCGGCGGGTGATGTGCGGGTGGCATGGGTCTGTGGGCCGGGACGCGGATGACACCGCCTGCATTCCCTGAGTTGACGTTAACGTTCATATTCATGCTCACATTCATGTTCATGTTTACGTTGTAGTGACCCGCCAGTCCGGCCGCCATCGAACAGGCCGGATTGTACACGCTGTTGTAGCCGTTGGCGTAGACGTTCGGCGCGAGCGCATAGTCCGGGTCGCCGGTTCGGCTCGGAAGCATGCAACTACTCGGCTGATCGGAACCATTGAGAATCTGATCTATTCCAAAACTGATGGGCTCGTGCTGCTGGTGGGTCTGGTTCACCTCTTCGATTCCCGTGTGCTCCATCGTCGTGGATCTGTCTTTTACTCACAGCTTGGAGGGTTGAGATGTTTAATTCCTAAAACTTCAACGCAATACGGTTTATTCCCAGACGTATATAATTTTATTATTTGTCAACAAAAAAAAACAACAACAAAAAAATACAAATATTCTTCCTTGAAGTGCTCAGAGCTCGTGCAATTTATATCGCTGCCATTTGATGCACAAAAAAACTGTGAAGATCTGAAATCACTTTGACTCCTTCACGATAAAATCATCAACGTTATCCAACACTTTCTTGCATTGCGCCTGGCTTTTTATCAGTTCCATGATGAAGCCTAAAACAGCAACTCGGCAGTAGAAAGGGCTCCGCGCTCTCTGTTAAATCCCGGAGTGACGAGTTGCCGAGTTGCCAAGTTGTATAGCAAACAGAACGCCGCGTTTCTGGAGTGATGCCGTTCCTCAGAAAGGCGCGCGGCCCAGACTTGAGCTCATCACTGTTATCTAAAGTGAAGTGTTAACTGTCCGATACGTGCGTATTAATTGTCGTGAGCTGAAAATGTCCTGTTCACGCTCCTCTTGAAGTGATTTCGAGCAGGTGAGACAAACCCCTTCTGCCCAAACTCTGTCACGCGCGCGTCTCCATTGGCTCTCGCGCACTTCTATAAAGAGACAATGCCTCGCGCCCGCACCCCTCTCTTAAAGAACCCGCTTCTATTTTTTTTCCCCTTAACCATGGCTGTTGTTTTACAGCTCGCGTTTAAAAATAAAATGTTTGATGTTCCTAGAAAATAGAGCAGTGTTGCATGTATTATTAAAAATCGTTGACGTAAGTAGTTTGGCATAATCTTCGGCTATTGTTTCTTTCAAAAATAAGCAGTGGAGTGATTTTGTTTTTAGATAACAATATTTTGTATTTCAAATTAAAGTCAGTGTGGTGTAAGCAACTTGCAGAAAGCCATTTTTTTGTCATGTGATAAGAAAAACATTTAACAGTTAACTTTAGATTGTGGGCCACTAAGGTCATTTTTCAACAATATCATATTTTGAAAAGTCAAATTCAAATTGAGTAACCTTAAACATATTGAGTATCATTATATTTGTTTTCGGTTTTATTTATTCATCATTTTAAATGTGCAATTTATTTTGTCTTTTAATTTATGCTTTTTTACTGGATGATTACTTTTAGATAATTTGTCATTACATCAACATTTATATATAAATAGATCGAAAATGTGCGAAACCGACATCAATACAACGATTACAACTTGTGGTTTAAACTATGTTTTTAAAAAGATTTCTCATTTTTATCTTGTTTGCCATTGACTCTTGTAAAAAAGTGAATTTTGCAGGAAAATTCTATTGACGTGGTTGGGCTATATTAGAATAATAACAGTAATAAAAAGCAGGCTTCATTTTTAATGTTCTGAAAGATAAAAAAATAACTTGCAAACCACCGGGTTGATGCTGTTAATTATCCCATCCAATAAAGGCCAAAATGTTTAGTTCAATTCTGAAAAGAGCTCCTCGGGTTTTGTCAAGGGTACAGAAACATGCAGCTTTACACATGGCAATGCGTTAGCTTAATCAAATGAAAGTGAATTTCATTGAAGTGCACTGTAGCCTTTGGGTGCGTAAAATAAAGGCTGAAGCCAGAGAAGCATCAGTTGCCTTTAGTGATGCAGAAGCCGCTGTGATTGGCGCAAATAATTTAACCTTTTTCTGCCTGAAGCTACAGTGGAAGATTCTCCGCTTTCAATTCAATAAAAATGAAAAATGGCGCATAATAAAACCTGAAAGCACGGAAAACGAATTTAATATATCATCGTTTTATTACGTACTTATTTCAGCTTTCGCACGAATAAAAATATTTCTCCGAAGCACAAAGTGGCTAGAGGGAAGCATAAAAATCAATTTTCTGAATACAAAGCTGTATCAATAAGAAGCGCTCCTCGTGTGTGTGTGTGTGTGTGTGTGTGTGTGTGTGTGTGTGTGTGTGTGTGTGTGTGTGTGTGTGTGTGTGTGTGTGTGTGTGTGTGTGTGTGTGTGTGTGTGTGTGTGTGTGTGTGTGTGTGTGTGTGTGTGTGTGTGTGTGTGTGTGTGTGTGTGTGTGTGTGTGTGTGTGTGTGTGTGTGTGTGTGTGTGTTGTGATGTCGAATAAAGCACCCCGGAGTCGTGGCTTTTAACTGCACGAGGTCGTGTTGTGCAACAAAAACATAGTATCACAATGTGAGTTGTTTCTCTTAAAAGTTTGTCATATATCTGCCACCATAATCTTTTGCTTCAGTTTGAGAGCATCACGGTTTTAAAGGGGTCATAATCTGCATCTTCATCACGAAGCAGTTAAGAAATAAAGCTCAATCATAATTAACAATCATGATTAAATATTAGTTCCTGGTTTTCATTTCCATGATTTGGCCCTAATGCCATTTTGTGCTCTATATACACGTATGCAATAGTAGATCTAATTTCTTGCACATTCATATTCCTGCAGCACTTATTTTCCCTAAGATTGCTTTATTTTAACCACAGTTATTATCGGACTAAATGAACTGTGCTGGAAATATTTTAATTGCGTTTCTCTCTTGCTGTTATTGAGTTGAATTAAATTCCAGAAGCAAACGCTTCCCCGCGTTCTCGAGTTGTTTTCGTCAGCAGTGAATGTTAAACACAATTACATTTTCGCGCGGAGGCAAAATATTATCTAATGGTTACTAATTGCTTTAAGTTGTAATTATTTTTAACACTAAGAAGCACTCGAATTATTAAACCTGACAAACCGCGCCTACCCAACTCTTGTTTCATTTCATTAGGTGCAATGGAGTGTTTATTTTAAAATCCATCCAATTAATGTCCTGTTAAAACATTGCAATGTGTAAATCAAGACTGAAAACGCTATTTTCAGATGAGAAAATCTGGTGATTTGAAAGCAAATCAGAACCTAGCCTACTTTTCAAATGTATTTCTGCCAGTGATTTTTTTTTTTTTTTTTTTTTGGAACATTTTCTTGTATCCTATGATGTGCAAGTAATATCTGATGCTACTTCTGCCAGTGTCTGATAGCTAATAACGAGCAGCTGTTGCCATGGTTACCTCCGCAAGCGATTTCTGTTCGCGAGCGCGTTTTGCGCACTCTAACTTTAGTGGATACTGCAATCTTTGTACGTAAAACGAATGCATACTTTAAACACCCCCCTTTAATTTCGACCTAATTTGGTTCATGCCCAAAGCCTTCTAAAGCGGCCTTCCTACCAGCGCAAGCCTAATATACAGCCGTTATAGCTGGTTGCCCGTAGGCGATATCTTGGCAAGGCTGTTGAGGGTATATAGGGGTCGTTGATAAATCGGAATCTCCAGGCGATTCTGATAATAAAGTATAAAGACAAAGCGAAGACAAAAACAATTTGTCACAGTGCGCCTTTCAACGGATTCGGTGACCCGCCGCCCTCCCGGGTGTGCGTAACCTGTTTCAGGGCGCTTTTGGAGATTTGCAAACAACTGCGATAGTGTTTGCTCAATATGGTGCCACAGGGATTGGAAGGCGATACCAAGCAGCACAGTTCATGACAAATGGCGATTGCAACGCTACATAAAGAATGAGATGAGTCAGTAGCAAAATAGTCTTGTTACTCCGAGCCGCTTTTTCCCAGTTATTTACATGAGCTGTCAATCTAAGCACATTCACGTCGAGCTTTTTTTATAGTGAGAAACAATCAAACAAAAACAACATAACAAATGTATTGCCAGAACACCTGCCGCCATGTTCAATATGAACCCGGCACGTGGGTTTGAAAAGAAAATCCCACCCATCACAGCTGCATCCATCTATAGATTATGAGGATTGACTGTGCACTGCATCTGTTTTTCACTTTAAATGCAAGACGATCTTTTACATTTGAACTGCTACTGTTGCAGTTGTGCATTAAATACAGCTGCTATTGCGGAACAAACCACTAATCATAAATTGTAATACTTCATTTTACAGTGTCGTTATTACATATGTTACATGTACTATAGTTATAACTATAAATTATGCATCATTACATGCAATTAACCCAAAACCAAACCCTAATCCTAACCATATACCGGTATATATTATCGATACTTGCATGTATAATTGTATCAAATACACCTTAAAATAAGTGTAACCTAATAAATGTGCTGCTATTATTTAATATAATTAGTAGACTATAATTAGCCTATATTTCTTAATTTTATTCTTCTTATGTTAGAAGCTTCAAAAGAGACTTTAGCCTGGTGTGTTTGAGCAGAGAAATGGCGCAACAGCTCTGACTGATCCCTGCGCCTCTTAGTGTCAGTACATCCTTTTACCTCCAGCATTTGTGTGTGTGTGTGTGTGTGTGTGTGTGTGTGTGTGTGTGTGTGTGTGTGTGTGTGTGTGTGTGTGTGTGTGTGTGTGTGTGTGTGTGTGTGTGTGTGTGTGTGTGTGTGTGTGTGTGTGTGTGTGTGTGTGTGTGTGTGTGTGTGTGTGTGTGTGTGTGTGTGGTGTGTGTGTGTGTGTGTGTGTGTGTGTGTGTGTGTTGTGTGTAAGCCTGTCAAAGAGAGGATTCGCATCCATTGCCCCATTCTCCATCCCTCCCATGACTGTTGTGCTTTCTGCTGTAATTAGGTTGAATTCAGAGCAGATTGAATTACGTTATTCTGCATCTCGAGCTGCAGTCCTTGACTGTCTCTCTCCCCCGGGAGAACCTGGCGCCTGCTTGCCCGATCAGACGGCTTCAACTGGACGGACCGCCAAAAGAGCGCACCGGGATCTCCGATACGTCATCTGGTAATGTGGGCTAAATGAGAGGTGTGAGGGCAGGGGAGACGGGATAACATCGCGAGGTCTTGTGTGACCTGGAACAGATAAAGTGTTTGGAATAATGAATTGTTTTATTCACTTTGTCGATATGAATTTTGCGCGCAGAGGGCGTTTGGGAGAAATAGGGATGGTAACGGAAGAAAAATCATTTTGTTTCGTTTTTGGATGTTTAGTTTAATTCGAGCTTTATTTTTTAGTTTATTATTATTATTGAATGAATGAATGAGATAAGAGAAAAAATAATATTAAAACGCATTGTTTATTTTGTATGCATGCATATGTTTGTTATTTGAAATGAGCCTATCTTCTTTTACTTAACATTAGGCTATGTATTATCAGAATTTTCGTTTTTATATTAATTGAGTAAAAATATTATAAATCAAGGTTTTCAATCTATTCGATGTAACTAATTTAGGCAATATATATTATATGTCAATAATAATATGGCAGTGTTTTTAAATAAAAAAAAACTATTGTAAAACGGATGACATTTTTCCCCTCTTGTTTTCTCATTATTCTGTATTTTCTTACACCATTTCTGGCAGTACATATATTGGTCATGGCACAGGTCGTAAACAAACGAAAACACTTACTAAAATATATTTATTTGTGTAATTATTTGTGTGAATATTAATGTATTAATTAACTAAATTAATTGTCCTCATATGCGATCTTTCACATTTTTGCAAAGACATTTTCGAAGGTGTCTTGTATTAATAGTTTAAATCAAGTTTTTTTTTTATTACAGATTATTATAGTAATTGAGGAAGCCCCCCTATTTATTTTTTTATTTTTTTCAGTATGAAAATGTTGAAATGTTACGAAATTTTAATTTAACGGTGATTGACACCATGTTGGTCAATTTGTGCCACTTATAGGCCTATGTGCGTTTAACATGAAACCAAAGTTTAATAAGGGCATTATTAGTTTAGGCTACTTATTGATAAAGACATTAATCAAACATATGGTTCTCTGAAAGCACTGGATAAACATAACATTGACATGGATAGATAGATAGATAGATAGATAGATAGATATAGATAGATAGATAGATAGATAGATAGATAGATAGATAGATAGATAGATAGATAGATAGATAGATAGTATAGATAGATAGATAGATAGATAGATAGATAGATAGATAGATAGATAGATAGATAGATAGATAGATGAAAGCACTACAAGGAAACATGTTTAATTTAAACGCATCTGCTTCAAGCATTATTGTGTTTCTTGTAATCCATCTTTTGTGTCTTTCGTTCCGATCGCGTTTCTACACGCGTCTCGTTGAAGTGTCAAAAGCGTAATTAAGCGTATCATTGGCTTTGTGTTGTTTACAAACCGCGAGCAGTAATTTAATTTGGTCCACCAGCAGCAGCCGCCGCCACCGGCAGGACTCAGCGCTGATGCCCGCGGGCTGCGGGCGGAGAGGGACCTTCTGCCGGACACCTGCGGGGGTGGAGCCCGGGACCCGGGGGAGGGGGTGGCATGGGCCAACTTAATGAAAACACACGGGAAATGTTCAAATGAATGTAACAATAACAGTTTGTTCATTCTTTTGATCCTACTGCTTGAATCGAATCAAAATTAAACGAACGAAATAACCTAAGCATAAAGCATCTCAAATGTTTACCCATGCCTGAACTACCAAAAATTAAATAAATAAATAGCCATAGTTTTGTTGACTTCCTAAATATTTTTTGCATATATTAATTATAAAACTTAAAATGCAGCTATTTATTTAATAATAATATGTGTGTGTAATATATTAATTATAACGGCCTTATTCGTTGACTTTCAGACATTCAGAATGTAGCTATTATAATATATAATTTTAAATAAATAACTTTTTATCCTTATTGTTCTTAATAATAATAAATCTAATTAAATTTGTTTCTTAACTTATGTTTTTTTGTTGTTGTTGTTGTTTTTTTTTACAAAATAGTGATAGTGTTATATGCTATAACACACACACTCATATAGGCCTATATAACATTAGAGAGAGAGAGAGGAGAGAGAGAGAGAGAGGGAGAGAGAGAGGAGAGAGAGAGAGAGAGAGAGAGAGAGAGAGAGAGAGAGAGAGAGAGAGAGAGAGAGAGAGAATAGATAAATACATGGTGGAGCAGGAGTGAAGAGAAAGAAAGAGAGGGAGAAGTGCGGCTTTTGGTAATAATGATGTACCCTCAGGCTTAGTCCTGTCTATCATACAGCCCCCCCCCCCCCCTCTCTCTCTCTCTCCATCCCTGCACAGTCTCAGCACAGACAGGCGTGTTGTATTAGACGGGGTGACCCAGCGTCTGGGCCAGAACACAGGGAGCTCAGCCTCCTAATTGATGACTCCCTTTGAGTGAGGAAAAACACTAGCTGAGATTGATGGCCTTGCAATTTAGGGCTTTTGGAATGAGTCCTAGCAGCATTAACTCAATAAGGTGTCTATCAAACTGGCCTTATAGCCCATCCTATAACAACACTGAATGACTTTAATTACATGGCATTTGCATGAAATATTGGGAAGACAGTCTCAGGGTAAAATAGGGGCAAAGGAAAAAATAATCTTTTGCACTTTAGCATTTAAGAAATCCTTAGAAATAATTTTGATAAAGATGATGCACACTGTAAAAAAGGCAGTAATTTTTACAGAATTTTTTTATTTTTATTAATGTAAACATATTTAAAGAACAACCTGTAAAAACGACCATAATAACACTGGAAAAATAAAGTCACATGAGTCAAAGTTCATCACTTTTTCACAAGCTGAGGTAAAAATTTATATATAAGGTGCACATATCATCCACAAATACATCAAAAGACATTATTTAACAAAATGAGATGTAATAAAAAAGTAATGGACATTAATTACTGATTACAATTAATACAACTAACTTTTAATTATTAAATGTAACTTTTCAAGTAGGCTAGTCAACTTATTCTACTAACCCCTAACAGTCTAATACTCAACTAAAAGTAATGTTGTACCTATATGTCAATTAACTCTCATAGTCAACAGAAGGTCTACCATCAAAATAAAGTGGAACCATATTCTTTGATGTTGTGAGATTTAAAGGGTGAGTTCACCCAAAAATAAAAATAATCCTATAATGTACTTATTGCCATCTTTGTGTATTTGGTTTAATAAAGGCCTTCTAAAGCAAAGCGATACATTTTTGTAAAAAAAAAAAAAAAAAAATTATAACTTTATAAACTATAATCACTGGCTTCCGGTAACGGCCGTGCATGAGTCTATTTCGGAGGAAGTGACCTCTGACCCGACTGAAAGAAGAAATAATATACACGTAGGATGGGATACTAATGGGATAATTGTAATTTTTGGGTGAACTAACCCTTTAAATTAATTTCACAGGACCATGCTTTGATAACCTTAGTTTATTGTGTTTTTATGTTGATCTATATCACGGCTACGATTAGGTCACAATGGGTAATACTTTTGTGGGGATGCTTATGCCGCCCATTGTTATTTTTATTACTATAACCATTAATTTATGCAATATGTTCAATGTTCACAGTGTTACCCAAAGTCTCCCACAGTAATGGTTATTCGTGAAGTCTAGATTGGACTTAAATAATTTGGCCTTGTTGACTGAGGTTCCTACACTTTTTAATTTAATGCCATTTTATCGCTCTATTTTTCCAATAGTACAGTCAGTCTACAACGAGTCCTGTTTTCCCAGCCATCTCAAACGGGTAATTGCATTTTCCATTTTCTCTCGTGACAATGGGGCATCCACAGTCTGTGCGTTATTAATCATAATGAGCTCACACAAATAAGCCCTCATGTATCGAGAGAGAGAGAGAGAGAGAGGGGCTGAGGGAGAGTTTACAACTTGCATGCACAAGCATTTTTCTCCATTGTAAAGTAAATGAATGCGCTTTAGATTCATGTTCACTTCATTTTCAATAATAAGAATGTTTATGTTCCACATGCCCTACCTGCATTTTTTTGTAACTGGTATTAGTTTAAACATAACAAAATGTAATAAAGTGTGTTTGCATGATGTTGATGCAAAAAAATACATTTTAAATATCATATCATTCATTTAATATTGTGTTATTTGATGTAATAGTCTGAGACAATTTGTCAGAAAAGTAACTATGATTTAAGGCAGTAATTTAATTAAAAAATTTTCATTACAGTACAGAAATTGGGATTTATGATTCTCATGATCTTAAAACATTATGTTCTAAAGTCCAGTGTTATTTTAATATCAGTCAAATTTAATATAATTTTGTCATTTTCTAAGTTTTTATATACATTATTGTATATATCAGTTTTAGGTGTTTTGGTATATCGTTAAACTAAATGAAAATTAGAAATGTTGCCTTGGCATTTTATCACCATTTTTCTAGTTTTAGTTTCAGTTAACCTAATAACCCTGCTATAAACTTATGCTTAAACACCTATTTGATTTGCAGTCAAAGATAATCTCTTCATAATAAAGAATTTCTTTACAACATTAAGTACAAATGATTTATGTACGTTTTAATGGATAGTGAAGATAAAGCATCAACAAGTGTCCATCATACTTGTGTAAAAAGCATCCCGGGATGTATCTGAAGTTTAGGGAATGTCCATATTGTGCACAAAGAAGCTCAAACTCTTGATAATTCTCATATTTCTGGTTGTAACTTTATGCTAAAAACAGAAAAAATATACCAAATGATGAACAGGTGTGTCCAAAATTTGACTGTTAGTGAACGGCATATACTAAAACCTCTCCTAAAACCTTTTTTATTTTTTTATCTAAGAAGGGTCGTTTGAGGAGATGAATATATGCTGGCTATCATTGCTGTTCATTTGCAATCCGTTTTAAAACAGGCCTAACGGTGTGTTAGCAAAGTTCTTGATCAGTCCACTTCATGTATGTTTGATTAAAAAGGTGCGCAGATCAATAATATATATTATCCCGGAGATCCTGAGGTGAGATTTTAGCTGATAATGTCGTTATCTAGAAATACGGCCGCTTTGATATCATTTATTACGGTTCACGGTTGGACCTCCAGGCCGAGTCTAATAAATCTGAGAGTAACAGCTAGTCGAGTGGCTTCTGCTCGGCTTCACTCTGAGAACACACCGTCTGAGGACTTCATTATGTCTACACAAACACCCCCAGATCGATCCGCTCACCCTTTCAGTGGCAGAATCAGTCGTGGTGGAAGCAAAAAGGCCAATCTAATGAACAGTATTTGTGTTAAGGGTTGCTGTGGTGCCCTGTAGGAGTGTCTGGCACAGAATATTTTGTCCCTTCTCTAATTAAGAGGGTTAAAATAAACTCGGCGTGAGCCCTGCAGTGGGACAGGGGGAAAGGAATGCATTAACGCCTAACGAGAAAATGATTGCAGACCGAAAGACAGAAAAGACTGAACTGGGGAAGTCAGACGAGTTAAGAATCGAGTCCGACACACCTTTCCTACTTTCTAAGGGTCTTTTTGGCACTGTGTGTGTGTGTGTGTGTGTGTGTGTGTGTGTGTGTGTGTGTGTGTGTGTTGTGTGTGTGTGTGTGTGTGTGTGTGTGTGTGTGTGTGTGTGTGTGTGTGTGTGTGTGTGTGTGTGTGTGTGTGTGTGTGTGTGTGTGTGTGTGTGTGTGTGTGTGTGTGTGTGTGTGTGTGTGTGTGTGTGTGTGTGTGTGATGGTTGGTTTATGTGATTTATGAGGACACAAATTTGTATAATGACATGTGTATTACACTGGTATTACAACTTATGGGTGGTTTATGAGGACATTTCAAAAGTCCTCATAAATCAAATGGCTTTAAAAACATAAAAAAACAATGTTTTATTAAAAAATTAAAAGTGCAGCATGTCTCCTGTGATGGGTAGGTTTAGGGATAGGGGCAGTGTGGGTATAGAATATATAGTTTGTACGGTATAAAAACCATACTCCTATAGAGAGTCCTCATAATGCTGTTGCACCTGTGGTGTGTGTGTGTGTGTGTGTGTGTGTGTGTGTGTGGTGCGTGCGTGTGCGTGTGTGTGTGGTGTGTGATACTATTTTCTTTACAAAAAAGGCTCTCTGTTGGCAGTAAAACACTTCTTGGCGTATGCGAGTATGTGCTTGTTTACTTGCAACTGACATTAAGTGTGTTTGTATTTTAAGTGCGTGAGATTGTATGTTTGTGTTTGAAAAATGTGTGTATAAGACTGTCTGTGTTTGTACTCTTGTGAGTGTGTGTGTAGAGCCATCAGTCAGGTAACTCATGTCAATAGTTTCTCAGTGCTGGTGAACCCTGTTGAACCGCTCTGCTGTTGTAAGTCTGATGAGTGATGACACCGCAGGAGATTGACAGCCGATAAAGGCTGAGTCTGAACTCTTCTGCTCCACGCTTCACCTTCCCACACAAATACTCATTAAACGGATCTGTACGCTGCCAGAATATCTCGGCACATCAACAGGTCTGATCGGGCTCGGAAATAACCGATTCGGTGGAATCTGACGAATGCCAAACATAAGAAGGGGAATCACAACAGTTTTGCTTTTACCATATGTCTGTCATTGCCATTTTTCTTTTCATTTTTAAGAAATGTTGTTCAATGATGCAAAACCACACAGTAATGCTGTTGATGAAATCTATGGACTGTGTATGACCTCGGTTGTGTTGGATAAAGATGATGCTTATTCACAGTCACACATGTCAAATAAATGTGAGCACTATTTTTTCTTTTCTAATGTGAACATATCTTAAAGAAGGAATTATAGAAGTACATTTCTGCCCCAGAGTAAAAATGTAAAAAAAATATAAATAAACCATGAGAGTTTAAAATAAGAAATAGTCACATTGTAAGATATAGTTGCAATTGTGAGATATACATTTGTGGCATATAAAAATATTTTGAGTCACTATTGAGATGTTTACAAGAAGTTAAATCTTGGATGTCAGAAAATTTTCTGCATCTGAATGAAAATAAAACTGAAATAATTTGGTTTGGGACCCCTGATACTACAAATTATTTTGATCTTGGTGAGTTAACTCCTTTTTGTAAATCTGTAGTGAAGAACCTTGGTGTCCAATTTGATAGTTCTTTGAAATTTGACAAAGAGATTAATTCTATAGTAAAATCTTGTTTTTTCCATTTAAGATCAATAGCAAAGGTGAAACCGTTTTTGTCCCCAAGTGATTTTGAGAGGATTATTCATGCTTTTATTTCTGTACGACTGGATTATTGTAATTTACTATATGTAGGTGTCAGCCAAGTAATATTGAATCGCCTTCAATAGTTATGAATGCGTCTGCAAGACTTTTAACAGGGACTCGTAAAAAGCAGCATTTTAGCCTCACTTAATTGGTTGCCAGTCCAGTTCAGAATTGATTTTAAATGACTGATTTTTGTATACAAAGCGTTGCATAATTTAGCTCCACCATATATAGTGCATCTCCTTCATACATACCCCTTCTAGGTCTCTTAGATCAGCAAATCTGATGATCCTAGACATTCCAAGGACTAGATTAAAATTGAGTGGTGATCGGGCATTTGCTGTGGCAGCTCCAAAGCGCTGGAATAATCTACCTTTACATCTTAGACTTGCTCCCTCTTTAAGTTATCTTAAAAGAAATTTAAAATTGTATTTGCTGAGTTGGCGTTTGGATCAGTAAGTTTATTGGTAAGAGGCTCGTAACATATATTTGTTAGTCTTTGTATTGTCTGAAAATCATTTTATTATTTAATTTTATTATGTGCTTGTACAGCACATTGGTCAACATCACGTTGTTTTAATTGTGCTTTATAAATAAAATAAACGAAATGAAATAGTCACATTTTGAGGTGTGTGTGTGTGATATATTGCATATATATATATATATATATATATATATATATATATATATATATATATATATATATATATATATATATGACATATACAGTATGTGTGTTTGTTTGTGTATACTATATACAGTGCTTACCATAAGTGAATACACCCATGCTAAAGTTGACTAAAAAGAGGAATAAAATATCATCTTTTGGAAATTGATCTTAATGCCTTAATTAAAAACATGAGGAAAAATACAACCTTTAAGGACACCAATTTTCTTTGTGAATGAATATTTTGCATCCTGATAAAGTTCCCTTGGCCTTTGGTATTAAAATAGCCCCAGATCATCACACACCCTTCACCTAGAGATCGCATGGTTTTATTTCAGTTAGCTGGTTTGATTTGCATTGAGAGAGGATCTTATGGAAAGTACCCCATGCCAGTCTCGAGGTATGGTGAAGGGTGTGTGATGACGTGGGGCGATTTTAATACCAAAGGCCAAGGGAACTTGATCAGGATGCATAGGATCCTGGATCCATGAAATAACTGGCCTTTAAAAATAAAAATCTGCCTGCCTCTATGGGAATTTAACATAGGGGTGTCCTGACTTACACCCTATTTTAAGGAAGAACATTTATTTATTTACGATACATTATTATTTACTTACGATACATTATTCATTCACAAAGAAAATTGGTGTCCTTAAAGGTTGGATTTTTCCTCATGTTTTAATTAAGGCATTAAGATCAATTTCCAAAAGATGATTTTTTATTCCTCTTTTTAGTCATATATATATGATTAACTTTCTTCTGACATGTATTTATTTATTATGAACATTTTGATGTTTTTTTTTTCACAATTCTTCCTGTGGGTTTGTTAATTACACTTTATTATTTTTACTTTTCATATTATATATTTTACTGTAACAATTACAACTTATCTATTAATCAGTCTGCCTTTCAAAACTGAAAAAAAAAAATAGAATAATTTCCAGGCAAGACTTGAAGTCAGCATTCAAAGATTGACTGACTTTTCCGTAGAGATTGGTTTGGTTGCGTGAGTCAGAGCGCAGGTCTCTGCTCATCCACTCAGCGGACACGTGACGGCTCACACACACTTTGAGCTGACCGCGGTGAAAGGTTTAGACTGGGGAGATGAAAGTTTGTGGATTCCAGAGTGCTGCTCTTTCTCATGTTACAGAAGCGAGGTCAATCCACTTGTCCCGACTGCACTGAGCGCTGAGGCCCAGTCTCACGCTGGCCGAAGGGCATTTTCAGTGTGATCTTACATTTTCAGCCGTGTTTATGTGTGCAGAGTCTAAACATTAATCCGCTGAATCCATTGTTGCTCTACAAGCGGCTTAGCTATCAGTGCTGTTAGTGCTAGACCAGCGCATTCGCTTCGGCCTGTCATGGCGCTTTGTGGACACTTTTTCTCACCTCTCGTGTTTGTGGAGACACACAGTTTCTTCATAGGCGCTTCAGCCTCACCTGAAATCCGATCTCACACATCTGCGCTTGTTCTCCCAGCCCAGATTCTTGGCTACTGTAGCTAAAGGCTTGTTTTGTTCCAGTGTAATGCAACTTCAATACTCTTCTGCTCGGACCTTCCATAAAAATGTCAAGGAAGAAATATCTGGATTAAGCCCAAGTGAAGTAGTGTTCATTTTCAGCACATTGATGTGAGGTTGTCCAGTTGCGCAGGAGGAAAATGCATTAGTTGCAAAGGCAGAGAGAGAGCGCCAGAACACGCCTCGTAACCAGATACGGAATAAAGGAAGTACCTTCGATATAAAGCCAGCAGATTTATGAGAGAGGTTTAAATATGGCAAGTTGATTAGCTTGATTTGTCTGTCTCGTGTTGTTAAAGGGAGGTCAGTGATCTGTGCAGGTGTTGCAAGACACTACAGCATTCTGTGACTAAAGCCAGTTCTCACACAGCTGCACTGAGACCGCTTTAACCCAGTAGAATATGGAGATCGCTTTATCTGACGAGGAATTATCAAAATGCTTGAAAAGAGGTCTTTGCAGCACCTTTTAAACAGGAAACATTTGAGTTGGTTTATTAACATTCTTCAATTGGTTTATTGCATGTTTAAAAAAGAATTTGATGTGAGACTGCAGATTCTTTAGATGAGCACCTGAACACACGCTGCAACACACAGATATATATCCAATATATATATACAACTTTTAGGAGTGCAATACCGTATATGTGACCTTACCGTATATGCAGAAAGACATGGACTAATTGCACTGCAAATCTCAAAACCACAGTAACAAATACTGTTTTGATTTCATGATAATGGTCTTTAAAAACCTTTTCAAATGGCATCAGACTGTGGAACCTATAAGCTTTTCATTTCACAGTTCTGACTTTATTTCTCTCAATTCCGAGTTTATAAACTTGCAGTTGGGAGGAACAAAGTCAGAACTATGAATTCTAAAGCTCGAATTGTAAGCTATAACTTTTAAATTTGTGGAGTTTATATCTTGAATTTATATCTGACAATGTTGAAGTTTTTCTTGCAATTTTGTGTATATATCTCACTATTCTGAATTTTTTGAGTCTAAGTCCGAATAGTCCGTATTGTTTGATAAAAAGTCACATTTTATTTTTTATATACAGAAACATGCTTTCATTATCACCCCTATTTTTTAAAAGGGATTTTAGCTTCAGACTCATTGGAGAATCAATTATAAACATTTGGTATAATATATATCTATGAAGTATGTATCTCTATGGCTTCTTTTTCTTTGTCTATAGTCACACCTTTGACTTAAAGGATTAGTTCACTTTTTAAAAAACTTTTGCTGATAATTTACTCACCCCCATGTCATCCAAGATGTCCATGTCTTTCTTTCTTCAGTCGAAAAGAAATTAAGGATTTTGATGAAAACATTCCAGGATTTTTCTCCATATAATGGACTTCAATAGTGGCCAAAACGGTTCAAGGTCCAAATGAGTTTCAGTGCAGCTTCAAAGGACTTTAAACATACCAGACGATGAATAAGGGTCTTATCTAGCGAAACAGTGCGTTTATTGCATATTTAAAAAAAAAGATTTGATGTGAGACTGCAGATTCTTTAGGTCAGCACCTGAACCTATATATCCATATATATATATCAACGAACGAAATGACTTGAAAAAAGATTTGTTCATTTTGATGAACGAGTTCGAACAGGAGAACAGAGTAAGGCGAGCATTTGTGCTAATAATATACTTAAACGGTTTTATTTATTTTCGAAATGGCGCATCGTTTCGCTTAATTTCTTTTCGACTGAAGAAAGAAAGACATGGACATCTTGGATGACATGGGGGTTGTAACAATTCAATGTGTTTGAGTTCTGTTTTTGTGATCTTGGTTTCCCCTGTCTTTGTGGTTTTTGGTTTAGCCCTGTTAAGTTTTCCCGCTCCTCGTTTGTGTTCAGTTTCATCACCTGTGTTCTGTTAATTATTCAATCATTCCATGTGTATTTAAGCCCTGTGTTTTCTCCCAGTGTTTGTCGATCGTCGTCTTTAAATGGTTGTGTGTTTCCTGATTTCCTGGAGTTTTGTTCCTGTTTGAGTTTGGAAAGTTTTCATCTTGGAAATTAAAAACTATTATATCGAAATTCCGTGTCCTCGTCTTCAGCACCTGCACAAACCCTGACAGAACGATCGACCAAACAAAATGAGCTGGGAGCTCGCCGGGCAGATCGCGGCACTGGCTTTGGATAGCCGCGATCTGTTCACCTTCACCTGGAGGTTTGTTCCTCTGGCTGCCTCCAGCCCTCTGGACGACAGGGCCATCATGGCATGTTATCGGCTGGGGGTGAAGACCGTGGACCCGAGGGAGCTCCCAGACATCTCCGGCCTAGACTGGAGAGAGGCACTCTCCCGATGCCTGGAGAGCTTCCTCCCATGGCATGTCATGACGTCCAGCCCAGTCGAGCCTACACCAGAGACGTCCACCAGAGCCGTCCAGCCAGAGACCGTCCAGCCAGAGACCGTCCAGCCAGAGACCGTCCACCAAGACCGTCCAGCCAGAGACCGTCCAGCCAGAGACCGTCCAGCCAGAGACCGTCCAGCCAGAGACCGTCCAGCCAGAGACCGTCCAGCCAGAGACCGTCCAGCCAGAGACCGTCCAGCCAGAGACCGTCCAGCCAGAGACCGTCCAGCCAGAGACCGTCCAGCCAGAGACCGTCCAGCCAGAGACCGTCCAGCCAGAGACCGTCCAGCCAGAGACCGTCCAGCCAGAGACCTCCTGCCAGAGACTTCTTCCCCGCTGGTCCCGTCCAGCCCTGCCGAGCCCTCACCGCTGGTCCCGTCCAGCCCTGCCGAGCCCTCACCGCTGGTCCCGTCCAGCCCTGCCGAGCCCTCACCGCTGGTCCACGTCTGTCACGTCACGTCTGCCCAGCCTGTCCCAGAGCCTGTCCCTTTTCCAGTCACTCTCCCCATTAATTTTTTGGGGGGGGGCCATATGCCCTCGCCGTGGGCGCCGAAGGACCCACGGCCACCTGAAGGGGTCTCACCGCCATGGCCGCCCGAAGGGGTCTCACCGCCATGGCCGCCCGAAGGGGTCTCACCGCCATGGCCGCCCGAAGGGGTCTCACCGCCATGGCCGCCCGAAGGGGTCTCACCGCCATGGCCACCTGAAAGGGTCTCACCGCCATGGTCACGCCCGCAGCCTGCACCGCCCTGGCCACGCCCACAGCCTGCACCGTCGTGGCCACGCCCACAGCCTGCACCGTCGTGGCCACGCCCACAGCCTGCTCCGCCCTGGCCACGCCCACAGCCTGCTCCGCCCTGCCCACGCCCACAGCCTGCTCCGCCATGGCCACGCCCACAGCCTGCTCCGCCCTGGAGGCTTCCTGGACCTGCACTATGCCCTCGTCAGCCTCCAGGGCGCCCACCCTCCCACCCCTTTGGATGTTATACGGCGCGAGATCGCGCCTTCGGGGAGGGGGGAGGTACTGTAACAATTCAATGTGTTTGAGTTCTGTTTTTGTGATCTTGGTTTTGTGTTTCCTGATTTCCTGGAGTTTTGTTCCTGTTTGAGTTTGGAAAGTTTTCATCTTGGAAATTAAAAACTATTATATCGAAATTCCGTGTCCTCGTCTTCAGCACCTGCACAAACCCTGACAGGGGTGAGTAAATTATCAGCAAAAGTTTTTTAAAAAGTGAACTAATCCTTTAACAGCAAAACAGCCCATTTGACCGATGGTAAAGTGACTCTTCACAGTTCATTCTGTTTTTGCTGCTTTGAGTTGGGTTGATCTGCACAGCAAAATAACAGACGAATAAAACAGCAGGAAATGTGTAAACAGGTTTATGACTTGTCATCTTGTAGCAGCTCCTGTTGAGCTCTTAAAGTTCCACATATCTGCAGGTTCATATAAAATGAAAGACACTGAGCGGATTCAATATAGAAATCAGAGACAGAATATGCAACGCTCTCTCGCTGTTACTCTTTCATCCTCCGTCACGCTGACAGGTCTGTTGAGAGTAGAGAAGCTTTCTGTGACGGGTTTGATGACTCTGTATGAGAGCTGCTGTCTCACCTCTCCAGTCGTTTCGTCGCCTGTCGGTCCCACTACTGACAATTTAATTCCAAAGCACCCCCCCACACACACACACACACACACACCTCTCTCCAGATCTTCTTCCACTCGACAGCCCTCGAACCTGTGCAGACCCTGTGCTGACAGCTGATGATGCTGAGTGCTCTTCAGTCAGTGTGTGTGTGTGTGTGTGTGTGTGTGTGTGTGTGTGTGTGTGTGTGTGTGTGTGTGTGTGTGTGTGTGTGTGTGTGCGCATGCATGTACATGTGTGCTTGTGTGTAAGCAAGTGAAGCTGGTTGTCTTTTGTAGTGTCAGAGATCAGAAGAAAGGTAATGACTAACAGAAGCATGAACTGTTTCACACACCCTCATCGTGGCTCTGTAAGTAAGTGTGTCATAGGGAAATGACTTTAGTGTGAGAAATTTGACATCAATTTGTTAGCTCAGATCTTTGCCAAAGGCTCCATCTGAAATGCCCTATGGATTTTTTGAACAGCCGGTTTAGATTTAGTAAAATAATGTCATTACTAGATCTCAAATTGGAATTTTGATGGTAAAGATGGTAGCAAGTAGCTTATTTTGCTATTAAAATATTAGTTGAAATAAGATATGTCAATCAAGACAAATACACGTTGTATCTTTAAGTAATAAAAATACAATTATTTATATCTTATGCAGTGTTGCTTCTCAGATAAATTGGTCTTGTTTTAAAGATTTTTAGATATTTTTACTGGAAAACAAGAAAATAAGACAGTAAGAAGTCATTTTTGAAGCAAATGACTGAGGTTCAGAGAGAGTGAGAAATCATTGTGTGTGTGTGTGTGTGTGTGTGTGTGTGTGTGTGTGGTGTGGTGTGTGTGTGTGTGTGTGGTGTGTGTGTGTGTGTGTGTGTGTGTGTGTGTGTGTGTGTGTGTGTGTGTGTGTTGTGTGTGTGTGTGTGTGTGTGTGTTGTGTGTGTGTGTGTGTGTGTGTGTGTTGTGTGTGTGTGTGTGTTGTATGTGTGTGTGTGTGTGTGTGTGTGTGTGTGTGTGTGTGTGTGTGTGTGTGTGTGTGTGTGTGTGTGTGTGTGTGTGTGTGTGTGTGTGTGTGTGTAGCAAATTAGCTATGAAAAAAAAAACATTGAACAACTGAGACATTAGTTGAAATAAAACATTGTTTAAAACCTTATAAGTATATAAATATATAAATCTTATTTGGATTTTACATTTTATTTTAAATTCAGCGTCCTGAGTGAGTATATGTTAAAGGTGTTCAATTAAAAAAAAAATCGATTTTTTTCAATAGATGGAACCATGAACATACTATAATTTTGATAAACACCATAATATTGATTGCTGTATGTAAATAACATGGTATAAATGAAGTACATTGGTAGTCATTTAATATGCATCGTTGTAGTGTATTCTGATACCATCATCACTGTACCATGGATAGGGTTAATTCCAGTGTAACGCCAACACACCCTCATCACACACACACACACACACACTCCCTAAAATCATTAAAGCACTTAAGAGAAGGAATGTAAACATCCCGTCTTTCACAAAACCTCTGGATTTGTCATTCTTCCATCTTTTCACTCACATTATAAGGGGATGACATGGAAAGGTTGGGGGACAACAGTTTCTGTTGCACAGGACCCACATGTGCTGACTTCCTGTAATCATCTCCACTTGTGTTTTCTGAAACTTAACATGACACTTGTTTCTGAAGCAGTATCACAGTATCACACCTAATCATATATCAACATGAAAACAAGACTTAAAAGTATTATGCAAAGTGAGTCTTTGAATGGTTTGGCTATTTAGAATAGAGTTCAACAGTTCCCGCCTCTCTTTTCAGTGGCGCTGGGTCTGGAAGGATTTTTTCCATTCATTTTTTTCCCCCATAGGATTTACTAAAATCCACAGCATACACAGCATAACTAAAATATTTGGCATACAAACAAAAAATCACAAGTCTGATCCCCTTTTTTACTCAAACTGTTCTCAGATTTCCCAAGATTATAGAATAGTATACACTACTGATAAAAACATTTTTGAAAAATCTTTTGAATCCTGCTCACCAAGGCTGGATTTATTTGATCAAAAATACAGTAAATATTATTACAATGTAAAATAACTGTTTTCTATTTGAATATATATTTAAATGTAATTTATTCTTGTGATCAAAGCTGAATTTTCAGCATCATTCTCCAGTCTTCAGTGTCACGTGATCCTTCAGAAATCATTCTAATATGATTTGCAGCTTACCCTTACAAAAGTATACTTTACGTTTATTTTATTATACTTTAGTAAAGTTCAAGGGTGCTTCTCAATTATTTTTTTCATTTTTTGGGTCATGTCAGGGGTAAAATGACAATAATTTAAAGTAACTTTTCAATGCCTATTATAGTGCATCCTCGTTTCCTTTTCTTGCGTCTCAGCTTCACCCCCTGTAGGACACAAGGAAAGGCTGCAAGAAAAGAGGAGTCGAATGAAAGTTTTTTTATAGCTACATTGGAATACTTGATCACTCGAGCGTCTCTTCCACACAGTGTCATCAGCTGCGCTCAAAGGATCTGCCCTTATGTTGTTGAAGTTTGTTTATTTAAGACATTCTAATTAAATAATAATAAAGCAAGATACCCAGTTGAAATATGTGAGATGTGTGGTTTATATAAACTGCAAAGGTAAAGTATATATTTAAATGATTATGACCGATGTGGAGAGGAGGAGAATTTATATGCGTCACGTTTAGTCAATAAAACACTTCCGCATGGGAAACACCCGTGTGTATCCTCATCCTCGCTCATGACTCCTCAGGAAGCTCCTCACTCCTCCATCCTCACAGTGCAATTAGAGAATCTAGATGTTTTTCAAGATGGCTGAGCTCGATTGCCTCAGTGGACCACCAAAAACATCTCTCTCCTCTCTCCTCTCTCTCTCTCTCTCTCTCTCTCTCTCTCTCTCTCTCTCTCTCTCTCTCTCTCTCTCTCTCTCCTCTCTCTCTCTCTCTCTCTCTCTCTCTCTCTCTCTCTCTCTCTCTCTCTCTCTCTCTCTCTCTCACACACACACAAACACACACACACACACACACACGCGCGCGCGCGCATACATCATACTTATTGTTTAATATTTATGTATTATTTTTCACTTTAAGTATACTATTCATTTTTAGGTATTATACTTGAAATATACATTTATCTACTTAGATAAATTTCTTCAATTTTTCTTCAGATTTCTTGAACAGATTTCTTCAAGAATTCTTCACATGCACATATACTCAGAATTAGGAACATGTTTTTTTTTACAAATCTATCTTTTCAAACAAATCTATATTGTAATGGATAAAAAAACGTAAGTTTATTATACCCCTTACAAAAATAAGTTTATTCAAGTGTGCTAACTGTAAAAAAAAAAAAAAGTTGGATTAACTTAAAAAAGTTAACTTACCTGGTTGCCTTAAAATCTAGTTAATTGAAATTAAAACTTTGAGTTAATACAACAAAGGAGATTGGTTTAATAAATAGAAACTCAAAATATTATGTTATCTGAACTACATTAATTATCTAAGTTGATTTGACAAAATATAAAAAGTTGTGATAACAAATCATGAAAATATTTTTTTTACAGTGTAGGCCTATACGTCTTTTAAACAAAAAAATAAAAAAGTATACATTCAGTCTTATTCTCAGAAATACGTATAGGCTACACTAAAACAAAAAGTTGCTGCCTTAAATTTTTAATTATCAACTTAAATTACATTAAACTGACCTTAAAAAAATAGATGAATCTTGTATAACTTATAAAAAAGTTAAAAATTGGTTGTTATAACTTATAAATTATAAAAAGAAATTACTGTGTACTTAAAATTACAGCTATGACAAAAAGTCAAAATATATTTGCCCTACACTTGTACTCAATCTTTTGATTGAGATATACTTGAAAGTATAATTAAGTATTTTACTTGGCTTGTTGTTGTATTTATAATGGTAAAAAAAAATCAGGATTCTTTGATGATTAGACATGTTCAAAGGAACAACATTTAGTTGAAATAGAAATCTTTTGTGACATTATGTCTTTATTCTCACACTGTAAAAAGTGAACAGTTGGATCAACCTAAAAAAATTACTTCAATTGGTAACTGGTTTTCTCAACTTAAATTATCATGTTTTAGCGTGATAATTTAAGTTGAGAAAACTTAATTTTTTTAGGTGTTACCAATTGAAGTAATTTTTTTAGGTTGATCCAACTGTTCACTTTTTACAGTGCAATTTTGATCAATTTAATGCTTTGAAAAATACAAATAAAACTTGCTGATACTGACCCCAAACTTTTGTTGTTGTTTGTGAGGCAAATAAATCAAGTCTGATTACTAAGTGATCTTTTGAGGTTGTAATTCTGTCTGTTTCACACACACGTGCTCTCTGAGTGTGGCATTTTCAGTTTAAGAGCAAATCTCTGGCCTTTAACCTGAAATCAAGGAGATGTTGTTCTATGATGACGGAGTGATCATCTCTAGCTGTTAACTACCGAGCCGTAAAGCTGTTTTTACACACATTTAACTTCACACACTCTCAACCATTAGGCACTAATGAATTAAAAGACGTCTCAGCACCCGGGAGGCTTTTCCATGTTCAGCGTAGCGCAGATCCGCTAAAACCAATGGTCTTTTGTAGCGCCCTCATTTGTTACTTGGGAAATGAGAAGATTCGAAGATTCTGATCTCCGGATGAACGCTCAGGATGTGAGGAACCCTGATGCTTCGTGATGGTTTGGTTGACAGATGAGGCCCGGGGTTTTTTAACTTCACGCCCAGCCCCGAAGGGCCCAAGCTGGGGGCGTTTGCAGAAATGTTAGCAGCACCAGCATGGTTTTGTTTCAGCGTGCTGGTCTTTCGCTGCTCTGGTGTCAGCGTATCATACAAACAATCTCCAGCTGTTTAGTGAAGCTGAGTAAGAGAGCCTTCACACTCTTTTGATGATGTGTTAAAGATGTGTCCTAACGTGCCTCATCCGATGATCCATTACAGTCCCGTCTCCTATTCATTAATCCTCGGTAACATTTTGGGTGAATTGCTCGGATGAAATTGGAAATGCCATTTGACACACGGGTTTGGAAGAGCATAAAACAGCAAGAAGAGACTAAATGATGCTTATTCACGGTTAATGCTGATAATTATAACCCATTAGAGTCCTTATGCTTAGACTCCTGAGAAGAAATTAACTAAATGGTGCTTTTGGTGAAAAATATTTTTTTGTGTGTGTATTATTTGCTGTAGCATATTGTGAGTTTGTGCATATGGCCATGTTGCGTGCGTACGGGTGTGTGTGTGTGTGTGTGTGTGGACTGGTAAACCCTTATGGGGACAAAATGAAACAAAGATGGTAATATCTGAAATCTGGGTCCTTGTGGGGTCATTTTTTGGTCCCCATGAAGAAAACAGCTTATAAATCATACTAAGTGGTGCTTTTTGAAAATGTAAAAATGCAATTTTGTTGGATGGGTTGGTTTAGGGGTAGGGGAGAGAATATACAGTTTGTACAGTATAAAATCATTATGTCTATGGAAAGTTCCCATAAACTTGAGTGTGTGTGTGTGTGTGTGTGTGTGTGTGTGTGTGTGTGTGTGTGTGTGTGTGTGTGTGTGTGTGTGTGTGTGTGTGTGTGTGTGTGTGTGTGTGTGTGTGTGTGTGTGTGTGTGTGTGTGTGTGTGTGTGTGTGAGAGAGAGAGAGAGAGAGAGAGAGAGAGAGAGAGAGAGAGAGAGAGAGAGAGAGAGAGAGAGAGAGAGAGAGAGAGAGAGAGAGAGAGAGAGAGAGAGAGAGAGAGGAGAGAGAGAGATGTGTTTGGTCCAACACTGAGGCAATCAGGAGTCAATCTGTTCTGATTATGTCTGAAACGTGATATTCCTGCAGCTGTGTTGTACCATCCCCATCCCACACACCTACCAACATGAACCTCACTCACAGTAACACACTTTATATTACAGAGGATCCATTCTTTGTTAGGACACACAGTCTGATCCATTTTGCTGCTTATTGTGGCCAAAACGGCCAGATGAGACTGTCTGTCCGACTGAAATATAATGGTTTGTGACTTACTGTTTTTCCTTGCATGGAATAATTTTAAATGTCATAATTTACTCTAGAACTTTAGGGTCTAAATAACATTGGAAGCCATTGACTGAATGGACAAACATATATTTTTAAAATGTCTTATTTTTGGCTGAACTATCCCTTTTAATATATTTTTGTATAGCATATAATTGTTGTTTTTTTCTATAAATAAATAAATTTGGCTAAATATTTCAAACAAAACTGAATATTTTTCAAAGATTTGATGTCATGAACCTTGCAAAGGTGCCGTCTGAGGTTTAGACTAATGACTCAAACGTCTCATTACGATGGAAAGATGAAATCGCCCAGAGCGATTATCGCCCAGTTATCATGCTCAATATTTAATATTTAGAGCTTCTTCTTGGTGTTGATGTGCATATTAATCTCCTTTCTAGATAAACAGGTTGTTTTCTCTCAGAATAATGCCTGGTTATTATAAAACCGTTAGAAGCTGCTGCTGTTAGTGAATCAGAGACATGTTTCGACGTGACCTTCAGTTCATGATCCACCAAACCTCGACCTCTCGGCCTCATTTCTATCCACAATGATTGTGATTCTTCATTAGCACAACCTTTCAAGATTTACAAAGGTCTCAATTTTCTTTTTTGATTGATAGGAGATGAAATGCAGAGCAAATTATTACATTCACTAATCTCACATTTATTTAGTTTTTCTGAGGTCAAAACTTTAATTTACACTACAGTTAAAAAAGGGTGTTGGTAAGATTATTTGAAGTTTTTAAAAGAAGACTGCACTTATATATTTCATCAATAATACAGTAAGAAAAAAAACAGTAATATTTTGAAATAGTGCTACGGTTAAAATGTTTACTATATTTAAAAATTTAATTTATTCCTGTGATGCAAATCTGATTTTTTTTTTAGCATCACTACTCCAGTCTACAGTGTCACATGATCCTTCAGAAATCATTCTACACTCTAAAAATGCTGGGTTGTTTCAACCCAAATTTGGGTCAAATATGGACAAACTCAGCCGTTAGGGTAAATTTTTAAAGGACATTTTTAACCCAACGGTTGGGTTTGTCCGTATTTGACCCATCAAATAACCTGGATGTTTTAGAGTGTAATAAGATGAATTGCTGCTGAAGAACGTTTCTTATTGTTATCAGTGTTGAAAACAGTTGTGAAGTTTTTTGTGTAAACCGTGATACAACTTTTTCAGGATTCTTTGATGAATAGAAAGTTAGTAGAATATCTAGTAGAAATCTATTGGAACAATAAACACATTTGCTGTCAGTTTTGATCAGTTTAATGCATCCTTATTGAATAAAAATATAGGCTATATATTAAACGAACTCCTCAAATAGGCAAATCATAAATTCAACCAACTTCTATTGTAAAGCTCTGTACTCATGTCATAAGTGTCTAATTTTAAGAGAAACATCTGTGAAGTAGTTTATAGATGCACAAACTCTCCTGCGCGCTGAAAGAGCAACCTGTGCTGTGAGCGATAACACTTTCACCTTTCAGTTCTCCAACAGCTTTAGCTCGGTTCTTTCTTTGTTTTCCATCATGTTAATATGGTAATAGTGTTATGAGTCGCTGCCGTATGCATCGCTGTATGTCACAGAGCCATGTTCGGTATGGAGACCTGTAATCCTCCTCTCCTTCCCTCTCCGTGTCTCTCTCGTTCTCTTCATTAAAAGCTGTCAGTCATCTCTCTCACACTGCGGCTCAGCTGTCAGAAATGAAACACCTCGGCTAGCGCTAAACGCTTCATCTCAGAGAGAGAGAGAGAGAGAGAGAGAGAGAGAGAGAGAGAGAGAGAGAGAGAGAGAGAGAGAGAGAGAGAGAGAGCTCCGATAGCATTAAGCTATTCTCTCCAACACAAACACGTTTATGGGCAAGTTAAGATGCCTCTCGTGTTATGGCAGTAACTGTCAGAGATCTTTTTGTCTTCTCTTCTGACACCCACCTTTCTCTGTTTTATCACATGGATACGGTCAGAGAAATCCACCTCTGCAGAAAGAGACATTTCTCCAGCTGGAATGGATTCATTTGAGGTGTTTTAGAGGTCACGTACACACACTGCACTGCTTTTGGAGTGACAATCGCATTTAAGTGCAATAGTAAAGCCCGTAAATGATCACTTTGGTAACACTACAGTGATTGACATCAGTCAGTCATTAAACTCAGAATTATGGGCTCGCTATGTGGTTGAAACATAAAATTGCAGGTTTCTTGTGAGGATCAGAATGTGGCGAATTTGAATATTTAATGAGTGTGAATTTGAATATTCAATGAGTGTGAGTTGAAATATAATTAGCCAAATTCTATAAGATTTTGAATTAGAATCATAAGAAGGGGAATTTCTTTAGAGAGATTCAGAATAGCTAGACAACAGAAAAATGTCATTAGTCCAACATAACTGACAAAACATAATTTCAGTATGTGTTCTCTGATGTGTATAATCTTATCTTAATACAATTGAAGACTTAATATTTTAATTTTAATACAATTTTTGTCACAGATGTACACTTTTTAACTGTCTAAATAGACATAATTATTTTTAAGAATTAAAAAAAAATTAATTAACTTATATAAAATATTAATTATTATTTATAATATTTATTACAATTATTTATAATAATTCATAATATTATTTAAATGTTTAATGCAAAAAATGTGTAAATTGTTTAAATATTACTTGTGTGACTAAAACCACAAAATATTCATGTGTATCAGAAGATTTTATAGTCTGCAAGATATTTATTAAATAATAAAGCAATATTGTTAATATTGACAATAATTTTGACTCTTAATTTTATTTAATAAAATATTTATTTATAATATTAAATATTACTTGTGTGACTAAAACCACAAAAATATTCATTTGTATTCGAAGATTTAATAGTCTGTGTAAGATGTCTGTTTATTTTATTCAAGAAAAAATATATTAAATAATATGTGTGTGGCTAAAACCACACAAAACAGTGATGAAACGAGTGATGAAAATTCCAAATACAATACTTACACCAGTTCTATGAATTTCTTTCTGTTTTAACTCTACGTCCATAAATTCAAATTTACATCTTGCTTGTTACCTCTCAATTGAGAATCAGAAATGAAAGCATTCAAAAGCATTGCCAATTCTGAATGGTGCACAGTGCTGTGTCACTCGATGTTGTAAATAACCGAACTCTGTGTGTACAGAACAGGATTACACAGAACAGGAATGACATTGTGTAAATGATACCTGATCGAGTAAAACATTTATAAGAGTTCATACCGAGAAACTGAAAACTGAGAAAAACAGAACATGTAGCTTCTAACATGCAGCAGGTGTGTTTGTAACATGTATTTAACATGTTTAAATATAGCTCTGTGATGTAAAGTCGACATGCATTGTGAGGCGCTGCAGGAAGAGCTCATCATAAGGCAGCAGGTACAGTATGTGCAGCGGGAGCTAACGTGATTTAGTCTGCGCGCCCAACAGATCCTATGGCTCGTAAGTGGCTGTGATGGATGAGCAGGTCCCTCACACAAACACACACACACACACACACACACACACAGAACCCAGAGCGAGGCCCGTCAGAGTGGTGCCGACTCCGGTGTGACATCACCCAGTGTTTCTGTTGGCCTGTAAGTGCTACTGTGTCTCCTCCATCAATAATGCAGCGAGTTGAGTTGTTGTTCCTCAGCAGTGAAGCTCACATGAGTGCAGCAATTAAGACAGCACGACCTCCGCTCGTCTCAGGCTTCATCCCACTGCCCCGGGCCATGATCCGAGAGGGCAGGGGAGGATGGCTTTAAACAGGGGACCGGAGACCATCTGCCAGTAACCTGACTAAACACTGGTGAAGGGGAGATGGTTCGTGCTCACTGTTGTCCATTAAAACAGGGATGTTTTCAGAAAGCAGTACAGCTTTATCCTGCCGTAGGATTCGAAGATAGGGAGGCTGGAAACACTAGCGTTGCACACTGACACACTGACTTGACTCGTGCACTGGTGATTTTACAAAGTGTTCTGGTGGATTTAGATCTGGATTTAGGTTCTTAATTGAACCATTTCATTAAGTGCTATTAAATATATATCATTTTAAAAAATGCAATAAAAATAAGGCAATTTTAAAATATGAACTGTATTACATTAGATTTATTTACTTTTATTTTAATTGTCAGTGCAGACTGGCTATTAAGATCATGTAAAATGACTTATTAATATTTGCAACTAGTTTATAATTATTTTAACTGGCTATATTTAATTGTTTATTTTTCAATATATTTTATTTTAATTGCCAGTACTGACTTTTTATTGTTATATATCCAGAAATGTCTGTTTACTTGAAAAGCAACACTGCATAATATATTAAGGCTTGTTCTCTTACGAGAGTATCTATCGTACTGCGTAATATCTTACGCTATGGGGAAAACTCTTTTCCTCGAGATATTGAAGCCGAAAATTATCCTTAATTTTTAAAAATGTAAAACGCTTTGCAGCAGCAAGCAGACAAGGGCGAGACAGCTCGCGCGCCCATTGGCTGCCTTGCTGGAAAAGCAGCAGCCTATCGAGTGAGGCACTGCGTGACGTAATGACGAATGGGGGCACTTCGCGCCCATTTCGTCATGTCCCGCCAGTAAAGGCGTGGTCTCGCCCTATAATACCCCCTCGATAGCTGTATTTCTCTGATTTTTCTACTCTTCACGCGAAGCTCACGCATCGCTGGATCCGGAGTGAGAAGCCGCGCCGTTGACTTGTAGCCTTCTCAGCGGGACGTGCCATCATCTGAAGTCGCTGGCCCAGCCGCCTTCAGCCGCCGTACCTGCTGCGCTTTCCGGCGTACTATATCCTTTACCCTGCTTAGAGTGTGTGTGTTGCATTATTTGCTTTTTTCCCACCCCTCTAAAAGAGCGGCGTCTTTTTAAAGATGCCTTCCTGTGGTTCTTGCCGAGCCCCACTCAGCGACGAGGACCGCCACGTCATCTGCGTGTCCTGCCTGGGTGAGGATCACGCGGCCACCGCGCTCGCTGACGGCGGATGCCATCATTGTGAACGCTTGCCTATGGTGACTCTGCGGACTCGCCTGGCTTCGTTCTCCGAGCCCGCATCCCAGCCCGCCGTGATGCCGCGCCGCAAGAAGCGCCGCGCCCAGCGCGCGCCCGAGCTATTTCCAGCCCGCCAAAGCTCGCCGGTTCGCCCGCCAGCTTCGCCGGCTTCGCTCGAGTCGCTCCCAGACGGACAGCGGCCGCCGTCTGCCGCCGCATCCGCACTTGAGCTCGACGAACTTACCGGAGACGGCATTGAAACTGAGCCGATGCGTCCGCTCTCTCAAGCCGTGGATTACATAAAGGCGCTCGCGCAACTAACGCGCAATAGGCTGGACGGACGCTTTCTCGGGAAAGACGAAGCTCCGTCACAGTCGAGACCCGCGCCTTTCCCCCCTGAATGGTGAGATACATTTGTGGCTAACGCTATCCGAGATGACGGAAGCTGAGCGCTCCGTGTTCCTCGACGTTCTCGCTCTGCTGGACGCCGCCTGTGACTGTTCCAGTGTATTTCGCAGTGAGCAAGCTGGTTCCACAGCCCGCTTGCCTGCGCACAAAGGCCGTCGTTTCAGCTAACTAGCAGCGCCGCCAGGCCCGAGATCAAACACCGCGCTCTCGCTCTGCTGGACGCCGCCCCCCTCAGCGCGGGCCCCGGCCGAGGATTGAGGTAAAGCCCGAGGTCTCAAGGCCTTCCTAGTCTCTCTAGGAAAGTGACGGTGTTCAGATCCCGCTGCGGCCGGATTTCCACCAAAACTTCTCGCTCGTTCAGTTCCATGCATTCTCATCCGTCCTTCGGATGAGACGTTAAACCGAGGCCCTGACTCTCTGTGGTCACAAAAAATCCCAGGATGTCCTTCGATGAAGAGTAGGGGTGTAACCCCGGCATCCTGGCCAAATTTGCCCCTTGGCCTCTGTCCATCATGGCCTCCTAATAATCCCCATATACTGATTGGCTTCATCACTGTCTCCTCTCCACCAGTAAGCTGGTGTGCGGTGGGCGTTCTGGCGCAATATGGCTGCCGTCGCATCATCCAGGTGGATGCTGCACATTGGTGGTGGTTGAGGAGATTCCCCCTTCTATGTAAAGCGCTTTGGGTGTCCAGAAAAGCGCTATATAAATGTAATGAATTATTATTATTATTATTATGCATTGTGACTGTCCCAGTGTATTTCGCAATGAAGCAGCCGGTGTCTCAGCCCGCTTGCCTGCGCACAAAAGCCGTTTCTATGGCTACCCAGATAAATCCAATAAAGAGTGCATTTTCTGGTGTTCCGGCCACGGCCGATGGTGTTGTGAGTGTTGTAAGAATGCCCACGTCCCAGTGCCCATTCCCACACCCAGACACAGCCCGCCACGGTGCAGGGCTAGCACAAATAAAACCAACTCATGTTGGTTGTGCAGAAAATGTAGTGAACACGCCCATACAATGCCCGCTTACACTACACGATGCGTGTCCCTTGGTTTCTGTAAAAACGAAACTAGCACACATTTAGTCGGCGCGAGCCGACAGTGTTCTCAGTGCAGTAAATGTGCCCGCTGTCCCGCATTTCCTCACTGACACGCCGAATCCCACGGGATTCACCCCCGCTCGCTTTCTATGCACAACCCGTCACGGAGAAGCTGAGCGCGGCCAGGCTGCCCGCTGTGATTAGCGCGCACCTCGCACGCTGTGAACACAGCGTTGATTCAGTCGGCGCGAGCCGAGTGTTCTCCGTGCAGAAAATGTGCCCGCTGTCTCACGCCCGCATTTCTCACAGACACTCCGAATCTCACGGGATTCGCCCCCGCTCGTTTTCTCTGCACAACCCGTCACAGAGAAGCTGAGCGCGGCCAGGCTGCCAGCTGTGATCAGCGCGCGCCTCGCACGCTGTAAACACAGCAGTGATTTAGTTGGCGCGAGCTGACAGTATTCTCAGTGTAGTAAATGTGCCCGCATTTAGTAAATGTGCCCACATTCCCTCACACGCGCCGAATCCCACGGGATTCGCCCCGCTCGCTTTCTCTGCGCGTCCCGCCATAGAGAAGCTGAGCGCGGCCAGGCTGCCCGCTGTGATCAGCGCGCCCCCCGCCTCGAACGCTGTAAACACGGTGCTGTGTTCCCAGTACACAGGGGCTCTCGAGCCGCCGTCCTGCCGCGGCCAGAGCCCAGATTTCATTCTACCCCTAGCTATTCACGCAGATGCGTGGTCAAGGCTTCCCGGGGTATCAGAATGGGTGTTGAACACTATAACGAGAGGCTGTTCGCTACAGTTCGCTCGACGCCCCCGCCGTTATACGGCGCGAGTCGAAACTACGGTGTAAAGCGAAGTGTTTCATCTACTTCGAGCCGAGATAGCGAAACTACTGAGAAAAGGGGCTATAGAACCTCTATCTCAGGGCGAAGGGGGTTATACAGCAGATATTTTCTGGTACCGAAAAAAGATGGTGGGCTCAGACCCATTCTAGATCTGCGACTGCTGAACAGAACTCTCGTTAAGCGCCAGTTCAGAATGCTTACGACCAGGAAAATCCTCGCGCAAGTGCGCCAAGGAGACTGGTTCATGTCAATAGATCTGAAAGGCGCCTATTTTCAAATACAAATAGCGTCCCGTCACAGGCGATTCTTGAGATTCGCCTTCGAGGGCCAGGCATATCAATACACAGTCCTGCCGTTCGGCCTGTCCATAGCACCCCGTATGTTCACGTAGTGCATGGACGCGGCCCTCGCCCCCCTGAGACTTCGGGGCATGCGAGTTTGGAACTACTTGGACGATTGGCTGATTCTAGCTCGTTCACGAACGGAGCTCATAGAACACAGGGCCGCATTACTCGAGCACCTCGAGGAGTTGGGCCTTACAGTCAATTGGGCGAAAAGCTCACTGCTCCCCAGTCGGAGAATTTCCTTTCTGGGAACAGTGTTAGACTCGCTATCCATGACAGCACGCCTGTCACCGGAGGCGCGGATTGAATATTCAGCACGTCGCGAGATCCTTCCGCCACGGCTCTATAGTCCCGCTCAGAAGGTTTCAAAAAATGCTGGGTCTGATGGCCTCAGCAGCCTCCGTACTCCAGTTGGGCCTGCTCCGCATGCGCCCACTGCAGCTATGGCTAAAAGCACGAGTTCCCCCAAGGGCGTGGACCGCAGGTCTATTTCGCCTCAGGGTCAACCTTCAGTGCATTTCGGCTCTGAAACCATGGAAAGCAACCGACTGGTATCAGTCAGGTGTGAGTCTGGGGATCCCCTCGAGTGTGAAGGTGGTGTCTACGGACGCCTCCACTTAGGGGCAGGGAGCGCTGCTCGAGGGCAGACCGCTAGCTGGCCTATGGTCAGTACGGGAGAAGCTCCTTCACATAAACTGCTTGGAATTAATAGCAGTCGACAAAGCGCTACGGCGCTTCTGTCCCCAGATAAAAGGCCACCACGTATTGGTCCGGTCGGACAACATGTCAGTGGTGGCGTACATAAATCGCCAGGGCGGCGTCAGGTCCCGAAACCTTTACAGGCTGACGGGACGCCTCCTGGTCTGGGCTCAGCACAACCTGCTCTCGCTGAGAGCGGCGCATGTTCCTGGTCACCTAAATGTGGGGCCAGACAGGCTGTCCAGAAACAACGTCCCAGCAGGACAATGGTCTCTGCACCCGCAGACTATCCAGCTGCTGTGGGAAACGTTTGGCAAAGCGCAGGTGGACCTGTTCGCGTCCCAAGGAAACGCTCACTGCCCGAGATTCTTCTCGAAATGCCGGGAGGCGCTGGCCCATGTTTGGCCCCGCCGCCCCCTATATGCTTTTCCCCCTGTCTCACTCCTGCCTCAGGTGTTGGAGCGAATCAGGAGGGAGGGATGCCCAGTGCTATTTATAGCTCCGCTCTGGACAAACCAGTCGTGGTTCCCTGTCCTGATGCAGCTGACCAGCGCTGTCCCATGGCCTTTACCGCTGAGGAGAGACCTCCTCTCTCAGGCGGGAGGCTCGATTTGGCATCCTCGCCCGGATTTGTGGTCCCTGCACGCATGGGCCATCAACGGGTACCCGCTGACCTCCCAGAGGGAGTGTTCAACACGATCGCGCAGGCTAGAGCCCCGTCTACCAGACGGCTCTACACCTCGAAGTGGTCTGTGTTCTCTGCTTGGTGTCAAGCGCAGAGCTTTTCACCTGTAGACTGCGGGGTTACGGAAGTGCTTTCCTTCCTTCAGGAGCTACTGGATAAGGGCAGGACCCCTTCCACGCTCAAAGTATACGTGGCGGCCATAGCAACGTTTGCAAAACCGGTGTCTGGCCAGTCACTAGGAAAGAACGACTTAGTCGTGCGTTTACTTAGAGGAGCTCGGAGGCTAAACCCTCCCAGGCCCCCTTCAGTCCCGACATGGGACCTTTCCACGGTCTTGGAGGCCATGAAAGGTGCCCCATTCGAGCCAATCCAGTCGTCAGACATGAAACACTTGTCTTTCAAGACAGCGTTTCTCATGGCTCTCGCTTCAGTCAAGCGTGTAGGGGACTTGCAAGCGCTTTCAGTGAGCGCGTCATGCATGGAGTTTGGACCTAATGACTCAAAGGTCATACTCAAACCGAAGCACGGCTACGT